>CACRXK020003409.1:11520-36462 GCA_902702795.2 Paramuricea clavata | reverse complement strand
GCATGCCGTATTTAAGGAACAAAAAATGTACGAGAAAATGAGTAAGCGAGTCTAAAATTATTCATACTGAAAGACAGAATGTAGGGGACTGTTGACATATCAAAATGATCTTTTGGTCGCTACATAATACCATAACTCACCGACTGCAAGTGAAAGGAACCTAGATTCGAAGGCCATTTTCGTCGAATAAACTGTCGCTCCTTGGTGATTAAAAAGCCGTTTTTCTCACTAAAACAAACCCCGATTCCTTTACCTTTCCGTCTACATATAGTAAGGAGTTATGATTTTCTCAAGACACGGTTTTTATCCTTTAAGGTTAGATAAAACAGGCGGAAAATCGACAAGATTTCCTTCAGGAAAACATCGCTCCCGAACACTTCGCCATGACAACTCAAATTGACTTTGATAATCAACTACCGGGATGCTTTGCGCGCGTGCTGCTAAAAGGGGAAACGTCTATTACATGTGGATACAATATGGCTGGGGCCTGGAGCTTCACTCACTTCAGCGGTGATCATGTAAATGTTCATACTGACAGGCAGATTATAATCAGTCCCACTGATTTTGGTGCGCTGGCCCCAACATATCCTGGCCAAGCTTTTAACATGCAGTAAAATATCCTCTAAAAGATTTTGAACCACTGATAAAACTTCCATCTTTATCAGTGCTCTCGATGAGGATAATTCAAGAGAATTACGGTGCGCAAAAGAACCCACCTTTTGAAACCTCTTTTGCATGCACTGTTAAGCCTGTTTCCAATTCTCTTATAGAAATATTTTATAGTATGCAAATGCCAACATACCTTAAATATGCGGAAATTCCGAATCATAGCAACGAATTGCCTTCGCGATTTTATTCATAAAATTTAATCATAA
Source organism: Paramuricea clavata (assembly GCA_902702795.2). NCBI lineage: Eukaryota > Metazoa > Cnidaria > Anthozoa > Malacalcyonacea > Plexauridae > Paramuricea > Paramuricea clavata. Next base: position 35,587 of record CACRXK020003409.1, on the reverse strand, counting down.
TTATGTTGTTCATTTTATCTGTAGAATACCGAGAAAGAGAAAAATTTGGAAAATCTTGGCAATGTGAGTTATTTGAAATACATGCAATAAATTGTTCATTTTTCTTCGAATGATTCGAAATTTTAGGTCAATTGATGTCAACCGAGTAAAATACTCAAATCATGCACTTACCGTAGCATTGACCATTGAGTCTCGTGTGTACAGTAGATATATGGGCTATTTCCAAAAGGTTATAATTATGTGTAAATGTTGTTGGTTTCCATGATTTTCCTCTCCTGTTATTCATATATCAATACCTATGAATCCTATAATCTCTGCAACACTGACAAAATTCGTAATTCAGGCAATGGTCAAGGGATTTTGGGAAACGATTTGGAATTTTAATTTAATAGGAAACGCACAATCTCCGTAATTCCGTAATATAAAAGGAACCATTATATAAGATGTATGCTTTGCATCGCATTGGATTGTAATGGAACAGTGACAATAATCATATACTATGCATGAGGAGATACTTCTTCAAAGGGAATTTTTTCCTGACAACAATAGGTCTTATATATACAAATATGCCTATATAATGCGTTCAGGTAGGCTTTATAGGTTATTAGTAAATCCGTCACGCTTGGATATATTGAACTGCATTTAGTGTTGAGGGATGATCCACACTGGCTGGATTCGTAATCTATCAAAAATTAAATCACCCTCATGACATATAATGCACATAAGTAGCCAAGTGAACAGAGCATTTAATTTAATTTATGTTTATTTTTATGCAGGCTGAGCTAGAGTATGAAGAACTGAAAGCATCATTTGACGCACATAATACAAAGCATGAAATTTTAAAGGTAGGCCTACTGTAGTTATTTTAAGTACATCAATAGTACTTTACAATTGATTGTAGATGGACGTAATGAGAATTTAGTGTGTCTTCATCGCTTAGCATATACAGTATACATATATATATTCTTGCATGCATGGTTTCCACTTGGCGGGAAAACGCTGATAAGCGAGAATATATCATTAGCTATTTGGAATGTGTTTTCTTTCAAATTTACCTTCGTATCTTTGCCTTATTATGTATATATATATATATATATATATATATATATATATATATATATATATATATATATATATATATATATATATATATATATATATATATATATATATATATATGTATATATAATCTCAACTTCGTTGTATATATCAAATGTGGCATTGGAAATGACTGGGTTATAGCTATTAAGCATATTTTCTGTTTATCGTAAAGCGGGTTTGCGAGTTGGTTTTTGCCATGAGTGGAACTGAAAGAACCTTATATAGTAATATCGAATAACCAAAATGGAATGAAAAAATGTTAACATTGCGTAACAGCACAAAACACATTAGCCAAATGAAGAGCCTTCGTTCCAAACGTCGAAGTTCGTTCTTATTTTCCGGGTAGTTGCATCATATCAGAGGCGTAACCAGGATAGTTGGTTAGGGGGTGAGAGCAAAAACCTATAGGTGGGGCCAAGCTGCCAGTGACTCGAGACGCAAAGTTTCGTAGAGATTTGCAATAGCCGGTCCCCTTATTGCGTATTCTGAATACAACTACCAGCATGCTTTTCGGACATGTTATTGCATAATGAAGAAATACCCGCAAAGTATCATGGACCATAGATTAGTTGTATTCAGAACACGTAATAAGGGGAACCGGCTATCGAGAAAACACATTGGTTTAAACTTCATCCCTCATTTAATACATATTGAAATAATTAGGGTTAGAAAAGGTATGCATTTCAAGCTGTGTGCCACAAATAAGCGAACGCGAACAAGATTTAGGTTTCACACATGATGCGCAGCAAAGCATATATTCTACAGAATTTTTGCATTATTGACAGCATGAAGCTATATATAATCAAGGATTCCCTTTTTTATACAATACATTTTATCAGGGGGGGGGGGCAAAATTTTGCCAGGCTACGCCTCTGCATCATATATATACCCAACCCCGCAAATTATATGACGAAGTTGTGTTCTATAGTTGTATATTTTATATGAGTTCTAACAACAGCAGCGCAATTATTTTGTGTATAAACATGGACGACACTGCATGATGTTGCTGCTATTGTGTTCCAGGCACAGTGTTTGCGCGAGAGCATTACTCGTTTGGCTGATGGTACAAAGACTTTTGCTCAACGCGTATCAACTATAAGTGAAGCAGAGAAGGAAATAGCGAGCTCCATTCCTGTTGTGCCTACACAAATAGGCCGCATTAATAAGGAATACCAAGGTTAGTTATATTGCCAGAATATTTAACAATTATTCGCTGAAGGCGATCGAGGTGATTATCGGGAAATATTCACCGAGACGAAGTGGAGGTGAATACTCCCCGATAATCACCGAGCCTGAGGCGAATAATTGTTTTAGTATTTTTACACAAGCTTTTGTGTTTTTTGAGACTGAATTTATTTTAATTTCGCTTATTTTTTATCAGTATATCTCCACAAAAAAGCTAGCCGCCATTTTTCAAATTTTGGTTTTGTTATATTCACCTGCAGGTGAATATTACCTTCTTATTAACCGAACGCGAGGTCTCTACAGAGAAATATCGGACCGAGGTCTTTTTTGTACAGACCGAGCCCGAGCAAGCGAGGTTAATAAAAAGTTTATTATATGACATTTATAGGCATTTATATTTGAAATGCATATTAGTAGCGCGGTACCCATTTGGTCGAAGAAAACAAAAAGTACCAATGTATTCCTTCTTTTTCACTAAAAACCATTCGCAGGTATCTTATTGTTAACAAATTAAATTATAATTATCAATCAGCTTTTCTGTTTTGTTTTAAAATGCATGCGTTTGTTTTTACAAAATAGTGGACCGCTGAAAGTGCTTCTCAGCCAATCACAATCCGCCATTTCACGGGAAGTAATGCTTGCCATATAATAAAACAGCTTAATACGTAAAGTTTGACCAATCAACTTGTAGGATTTGTTATATTCACTTGTGCAAAAATACTAAAATATATTAGATAGTGCATGTTTTCGCGCAATTTCATCGGTTCCCCAGCTCCGGATATCCTCGCACTGTAAACCACTATTCATCTCAGGACCAAAACAAAATGTCTTCCCGTTCAGCCAAGCTGTAGTTTCGCCTAACAAAGAAAGCCACAACTATAGGTTTAACAGTGTTTATAGAGGTATTTTTCTCTTCTCTCTCCGGCCACATCCACCGCTATCAAACCCCTGTTATTTTGTAACATCCCAATTTTGCACTTCTAAAATTTAACCCTGATAAATCTAGTGTTCGAGTGTCTTCTGGCACAGATTTTACCAATAATATACCACTTACAGGTTTTCGTTTTTATCGCTATAACATATGCCTATAGTTACGATAGCTCTTAAAGCACCCCAAAAATATTGGAAGCGAACATGTGCGACAGAACTGGCAGAGTGGGAGTGATTGAACCATAGCGGGAGTGGTTTATATACTGATGCATATCCAATGGGAGCTAGATCTCGCATGGACGGGGGATCACTTCAACAACAACGAGTTGAAATACTGTACATACACATTTTCTTAATATAGGCGAGGAAGCGACAGAAGAAGTAGTCAAAAGAACAGCGGATGCTTTAAACATTTCCCGACCAATATCATTCGCGGATGTACTTGCCAAAAAACGTGCTCGTGCTCGAAAACTGAAAGTAAAATCCTGCTTTTTGCCCGAATCAAATGAAACAAGCTCGCCTGAAGAAATGGATTGGGTTATGGTTGAACAATCGATGTCAGCGTCGCTTGTAGATCTAAGCAAGGACTCTGACTGGTCGAATAACGATAGACGTTTAAGCTCGGAGATGTTCTCTTGTTTAAAAGAGCGGCTTCATATTGATAGCCCTAGTGGCAGATCATATATTTCCAATCCTGGAATTGAACAACGAATCGCGTTCAGGGCAGGACTAGGGCTCAATGCAACGGACGAACGCCTTGAACCACCTGTTTTCCCGCCCCCTCGTCCCAATGCAAGAAAAGGTAAGTTAGTGTGAATGTACGTAGTGTGAAGGTGTTTAAACACATTGAGCAACTCGTATCACGTAGGGAGCTTTAAGATGATCTAATTTTTATTGTGGAATCTCGTTTAGAATTTTAGCACTCAAGTGAGTAGTAGTATCTTAACTAAATCTTTGAGTCGAAATATTCAGTATAAAGGGAAGTGACATCTACTATTATATGAATATCCGGGATGAATATCCGGGCTTACCAGAGACCATTACGAGAGACGTAGCGAAACATCTGGATTTGGATGGGGGTTGGCGTCTGAGGCAACGCCCAGGAAATTACTGTATTATATTTTTGAACCTCCAGAACTGCGTTTCGGCGTTTCCTAAAGCACACTTGCAAACAAATTGCGCTCACATTGCCAGTATTTTACACAAAATTCCTGTTATGTGGAAGTAATTTAACGTTTACTTTAATTAGTTATGATTTGACAAAAGATAACCACAGTATTGCCTAAACTTTACCTAAAAATGTCAAAATTTGTACTTGAATTTTGCCTGATTTTTCTGCACTTTTAGAGTTCAGGCAGTTTTACACTCCCCATAACGCCCGGCCCACTCGCTACGTCTCTGGCGATTACAAATCAAACGCTTTGCAATGTATAGCGTTTCCTAGCCATGATAGTTTTTTAGCATGGTATATGCAGTCGTGAAATAACATGGCTATACCCACCTTTAATTAATTTAATAAGTACATGCCTACCTTAAATTTTATGCACTAATTGTATTGTAGCCCCAAAGCCTCCGGTAGATCTACCAAGAGTTGAACCATACGCTGTTGGTCGTTGGACACCAAATGAAGCAGGACTTTACGCTCAGGCAGACTTGTTTCCTTCAGGTAAATTGTATATTTAATGTGTAATTTATACCAAACTCTAGTCAGAATGTATAGTGTAGGAACTTCCAGTCCAAAACCATCCTGGAGGAGATTCGTTTCCCTCACGAAGTACCGAATCTCATTTGCATGTCGTGATAGCATGATGAAACTTTGATCTATTTTTCATACATTAATCTGGGTTTGATTTTTATATCAGAGAATGAAACACAGAAAACATGTTCCCTAAAATGTTCGTGGCCTAGGGGAAAAGAGATCCGACTTCTATTACAATATATGTGTAAATCATATTTAATCAATTATCTGTAGGATACGTGATTGCCAATCGGAAGGCACGCCCAGTGGCTACAGTACTAAAGGCCCGCTAAAACTAGGTGAATATATATAATTCATCCAACATTGTTGGATGCAACATGTTGTACTCGTTTGAACACTATGTTGCATGGGTAATATATTGGCTGATGTTGGAAAATATTGGATCGGGTTTGATTTTGCTTAAATTTTCATTCAACATTGTGCAACAAACGATTAGGCGTGCGCATTGCAAAACACGCTCGATGCAACATTGTCCAAGAAAAATATTGTTGGACCAACATGGACTCGGTTGGACGCGGGGCTTCAAATTTACATATAAATGCACTGAATCACGTACTTCATATTTTCCTATCCCTGTGTACGAAGCAGTTTCACAGCATTGGTAAGAAAATGCGTTCTCAGAATTATAGCATTCAATTAAACTCGGTAAATCTTCCGCGGAATAGCGTCAGTGTTCATACTATAGTAGATAACGGAATGTACCTTTAGAGCATTGCTCTTTGTTGTTTGAAAGTGCTGTTGTCTAAAGGTTTTCTTAGTTATTTCACTTGCTTTGACATACAGTTAGCATGCGCAAGTTTTGAGAATAGAAAAGTCTGTCGACTGCAATCATGCCGTTTCTATCGAGTTGTACTGCTGCCGGAAGTGGACAGTGAAAGACAAAAACATTCAAGATACGAAGAGATAATTTCACTCGAAAAATGCCTGTCTATCCCTTGTTTTATTTCTTTTTCTTAAAGGATAATTAATATTTTAAGGAATTTAAAACAATTTCTGGTATTAAACTAGCAGCAATCAAAGCGCAAAAATGATGTAAGCGAATCTTTCTAAATGAGGTGTCTAAAGTTTATAGTGATTCATTTATTTACTCCTGCATACGTATCGACAGTTCTTTGCAACTCTTAAAGCGTACTGAAATTCACAAATTATACTTACAGTACTGTGGTTAGAACTTGGAATACTCGATCCACGCAGGATCTGATTTCCTCAGTATATCATTAATTATTATTATTATTATTATTATTATTATTGTAGTTTGTATTTCGACGTAGGTGTTACCAGGCCTCTTCACAGTTGGCAAGAAGATGAGAAAACCAATAGAAGAGAAACAGATGACTCAGGAGAATATACGATGCCAAGGCAGTTTACGAATCAAAATGAAGCCGTATATGCTGTTCTTGAACAAGAAGGAATGGATGTTACTACAGATGAACGATATCTTGATGTGATACAATAACATTAAAAGCAAAGGAAACATGACGTTATTTTGGATGCAACTATAAAAGTAGTGCATATTCGTGTATTTCCGAGCCAAAGACTTTTCTATGTTCATGGGCGTATGGGCCTAATCTTGTTGGGGGAGGGCACAGTATTAGTTTGCCCGATTATTCTTTTCGCCTGATTTTTCTCAATCAATATTTCTCCCCAAAATTGTTGGCGAGCGGGGGGTGGGGGGGGGGGTTCGACAAAAAAATTTTCCGAACATATCAAAAAAAAATTCCCTAACATCCCGGAATTTTTGCACACATGCAAAAAATTTTCCGGACATATTAAATAAATTTTCCTAATATCCCGTAATTTTCGCAACCATACAATAAATTTTGCGTCATATCCAAAAATTGTTTCGGAACTTTTATGTTTTGCCCGAATCACGCATGGATTTGCCCAACTGTAATAATTTTGGGGGAGCATATGCCCCCCATTCCCCCCCCCCCCGGCCCATACGCCCATGTCTATGTTCCGCAATGCTTCTTTCTTTAGTTTATATTTAAGACGTCTTCCTCTCAATGTTACGACTTACGAGGGTCTTCCACTAAATTATATTTGCCCTAATCCCACAATTGTGTCGACCGCCCCACCCAACTTGTGAACATTCACCGAGTCCTGCACAACCGCTTCTCAAACGCCAAACTGTGATACTAAATTCACTCTCCTTACTTTAATACTCTTCGTTACGCATGATTGCACTTAAAATAGCTGCTCTATAAACCAATCAAAATAGAAAAAAAAAACTTACCTGATGCTGCACACACACAAAGACAAAACAACAAAAATAGAAATATGAATTTAAAAAATATTAAATCCCATATGAAAGGTGATATGCACAGGGTGTATAAAAATACGCAACCTCGGAATTTCCTAAGAAATCCACTTTGCAATTCTTAAGCCTAAAAGATTTTAGGCCTCTGGGAATTGAAATCGAATTGCAAATAGATCATATCATTGTTGTTGTACTGTTAAATAAATGCATAAATTTTGCTTTATGCACTCGCGTGTGCAGTAATTTTGACAGTTGTGCTATTTTAAATTCCCATGAGGCACCTAAAATCTTTTGTCCTTAAAACAATGTCGATTTCTGAGGTTGCGTTTTTTTTATACACCCTGTACATCACAGCTAGCTGATTAAATAATTAATATGCAAAGTCAACGAGGCTTCCGCCCAACGGATTATCCCAGAGCCTCCAGACTCGCGAGCCATGTATAGTCATTTATAAATGTTTAAATGATTTAAAAGATTTTAAATTTGAATTAACGAAGACATTCACAGCTATTACACAAGAAGAAAAAACGACCTCCACCTCCCAAAGACGAACACAAACAGGGGAAAACAAAGACCAATCTACCAAGCATCAAAAGACTTTAACAACCTAGAACCATGCAGACATTAGAAACGCTAACTCGTTATACAAGTTTAAAGCTCTAATAAGAAACGCTGTGTAGGCGAGAATTACATAGTAAACATAGTCATAGTTCCATAACGTTTTATATATATATATATATATATATATATATATATATATATATATATATATATATATATATATATATATATATATATATATATATATATATATATATATATATATAACGTTATGGAACTATGACTATGTTTACTGTAGATTTGCATGCATGCTATTTTGTAATATATATGTATTGAAGTTGAACTAATTTATAATGCAGGACCCCACTGAAAAACACTTCGGTATCCTGGATAAATATAAATATAATAATAATAATAATAATAGCCTCACGTTCCTTCCCGAGGATCGCAGGCTCGAAGAACAAGATTGATCGCAAACCCAATTGCTTACGGGCGCGTGCATTCTCGTTCCCAGTTCCCGCGAAATTAATATTACTCGTTCCGAATTCTCGTTGATTAATTTTTACAAATACCGTATTTATATATTTACGATAAAATTACTAAAAATCTAGAAAAGAAATTGCAATGCATACCCTACAAAATGAAACATCAAATCTCACCTTCTCTGAGAGCTTCAAGCATGTTACTTAGCAATATACCAATGCTTTAAATTTGCGAAGTTTAAATGATGGGAAAAATTGTCTAATTTCTTCTTCGTCCTACAAAGCACTACGTCTTCGCCATCTAACTTTTCTTCTTCCACATATACAAATAATTAAAAAGAAATAATTATTACGAAACTGTTAAAAACAAGAGATATTCCTCTTTTACTTTTATACCAAAATAAAGTAACGTGCAACTCACCAAAATGTTCTACAACATCACTGGGGAACTCACGATACACCAACCAATCCGCGTCAGTTCAGAACACGAAAATATTATCTGGAGGATATCTATTGACGTATAGCTGGCTAAACCCCACTTGCATCTCACTCCCCAAAATTTAGAATGGCCAACTTTTTACTCAACCAACAACATGTCACTTGAAGAGAATATTTTTATCGACCAATGGAAAGCGTCTAACCATGGGGGTTCTATTAACCGTGATCTAACGAAGATTTGGAGACAATACCAGTTCTCCTTAATAAAGTACTCCTTATAGAATATAGATATTTGCAATACATTTTGAAACAAGCATTTTATTTGAAGTTGAAAGAATAACTTTACTGTATATCTGCATGTTTGGTATAATTAGATTTATGTTACCAAGTGTAATCATGTAAAAAATAAAATCTCACAATGTATAATCCAAAAAAACGTCCTCTTCTTTTTCTTTGCGAGTGCATGTGCATTATTTAAGTTTTAGGCGGAAGTTAATTTGATACGATCATTCGAGGGACGATCGACACAATTAAGATTCGATTTGATAGAAGGATCGATATGACACAACTGAAGAGACGTACGATTTGACCGAAGTGTCGATTTGACACAATTAGGAGTCGGTTTGACAGAAGGATTAATTTGACACAATTTAAAGTCGATTTGACAATAGGGTCGATTTAACACAATTAATAGTCGATTTGATACAATTAATAGTCGATTTGACACAATTAATAGTCGATTTGACACAATTAAGAGTCGACTTGACAGAAGGGTCGATTGGACACAATTAATAGTCGATTTGACACAATTAATAGTCGATTTGACACAATTAATAGTCGATTTGACACAATTAAGAATCGATTTGACAGAAGGGTCGATTTGATACAATTAAGAATCGATTTGACAGAAGGGTCGATTCGACACAATTAAGAGTCGATTTGGCAGAAGGATCGTTTCGACAAAAGGGTCGATTTCATTCCAGGGATCCGATTTGACCTATGCGAGAGTCGTTCCGCTATGGAGAGCCAAAACAAATCTCGTTGGGGCCAATATGTTAATCAAAAGCGGTCCTTTATGTGGGACCAAAACAAACCCGAACGTGAGAGTCGTTTTGGCCTGTGGGGCTACACTGGCAATTGATGGGGCTAAATTGAAAAATGTGGGGTCCGTTACGGCAAAGGCCAATTTAGCTTTCCTCCATACCTAAAACGGCTCCGTGGGTGCCGATCCAGCTCTCCAAAGCCAAAATGGCTTTCACATAAGGCCAAAACAGCTTTGGCCCCAAAAGGACTGAAACGGAATTTTGGGTCGTTTTGGCCCTTTTTAATTTACAGTGCAGCTCACGACCAAGCCAAGCAACTAAATTATCCTTTAGGCTTTACTGTCAAGGTATACGATCATTAGTTACAACGCCCATTGATTGAGATACGCAACACAGATCATATAGGCCTACATGCAGAATTAATTGTAAATGCTCTATATTTATTCATTTAACTAGAAATACATGCAAGCAGTAACCCCTCATCCTTTCTAAAAAGAGTAACTATAAGTCCAAAACGTTGTTTTAACACGAAGTATTTAACAAAAAAAGATGAACGTCTATGGTCAAGCCGTATATGTTTCATGCATGTTTGTAAAACGCAATATTTTAAAAAGACAAAACGACGGCTGATAGTATATAATTTCAATCACTAATTTAAAGAGAAATTCAAGAGAAGATGACGAGCCCAATACGCAAAGCAAATACATGCAGTATGCAATTTATTTTACTACGCTTAAAAGTTTCTACTTACCCTGAATTATTAATTGCATGTTTTCCACAAGAACCACTTAATTTGCAAGGTGTCCAAACATATTAATGAATATTTTAACGAGTTTTCGCATTTATTCAAATTGGTACATTTTTAATTTTCACTCTTTTGTCATTTGTATGCGATTTTATTTGCATTAATATTCCGTTTATGATTTTATAGGATCAATAAGCAGCATGCAAGACATCTGGGCGACAAGCTTTAAACGAACGTAACCGCTATATATATACATGCAGTGGAGGGAAGAACATGAACTCCATGCAGTACTTAATTTTCATTATCAGCAACTTTTGCTGCAGGTCAATAATTGCATGAATGTATGAGAACTCTTGTGCGATTTGCCAGTATCATGCATGCACAAGTTTTTCAAAGACAACAAATTACACTCGTTTTCAGTTAGTTCAAGAGTTTCAATGATACAGTAGTTAATTTGAAATACTAATCCTATTCAAAATTGGCCATTGAAAATTTCCATTGATTAGTAAAACCTATATTTTACTTTAGTATAAAATTCAAGCCTCTGTCGTTTTATAAATTGCGAGGTTCATATCCGTATATTTGTATTGCTTTTCAGGCATTATTTATTACAACTTTCAGAAAATGACTGCATGTCATGTCCAGAGGATAGCGCTATATCCGGCCTTCGTATATGTGACAGGCCCCTGATCATAAAAATATCACAGTGCGTTAAGAACGCATGCTGTCAACAGATCATGTTTGATAATAATAATAACATAATTATGTGCTATTAAATTTGCAAGCCCTAGCTGGTTTGAACTTTTGCTCTCTCCAATTGATTCAAAAGCGCTGGTCATACAGATCTGGTAGGTTGATATTCAGTTCGACTCGCTGAAAATGCAAGAAAATCTAATCTGAGTTAACATTACAAGCATGACATCATATATAGTATTAGGTTTTTATTACGAGTTCCTCTTTTCTCTAATTTTTTTCTCTGCCGTCCAATTCCAGGTAATCCTTGGCCTTTCCCCTTTTTCTTTTGCCACCTATTCAGATGCAATATTTGATAAAAATTTAAATATTTTAGATAAAATCTTTTAACAATATAATTCAATTCTTACTTGGGAAATCAATATTTTTATAATATTATTTTTCATTATTTAATCCGCCTGTGCAGATGACTGGGTAATTGGAAAACGGAAAAAGTGCACTTAGCATATAGACTTGAAAATAATAGACAGTTTTAATAACACTGCAATATTAATGAAATAACATTAACATCTGCTGTTGGTTATATTGGCTAGAGTTCGATTCAGCTATCAAATCTATTCTAATCGTACAAGCAGTGATATATCAGAGGTGCGTTTGGAGGTATATTGCATCCAGGTAATAAAATGAACTCAACAACAGGCAGCATGTCGAAATTTGTTGAAACGTGTTATATTTTAAACGACATAATAGAAGTAGTCATCAAATTCCCCTCTACTTCCAGTGTAATCCCCTACGTCGTTGCACACGTGGTAAATGTAACTCTGGTTTTTACTACCATCTTTCTCAATGGTGTTACTGTCGCAATAATTTGGAACTCTAGTATGCTGAAAGAAAGAGTGTCCAACTTTACTATCTTGATTCAATCTGTCGTGGACCTAGCAAACGGTATATTCTTCATGGTATTATCTTCTGTGCTCTTAGTGGGTGACATCATTGGGAGTCCATCTTGCATTACAGTTTATATTGCAAAAAGAATAGGATTTCTCATATTCTTTTATTCAATGACAGCAATGACTATGATGAGTTTTGAAAGGTATATGGGAGTCCTATACCCCTTTGTCCACCGTATTGAAGTGACCAAATCAAGACTGTTCAAATACTTTATTTCTATTTGCAGTTTGCAAACTCTTCTGCACACTGCTTTCAGTTTGTTCAATAGACCACATATAGGTCGAGCATTCTTCGCAGGAAACTTGTTTTTGTTTCTAGCGTTCACTGCGTTAGTGTACACCAGAATTTTCTGTTTTCGTACCAAGAACAACAGATTTCCTCCTGGACGCGCAGTCGTCAGTGTCTCTGAGGGAAACAACGTGGATAGAATAGCACGATTCATAAGAGAATTTCGAATAGCAAAGTCATGTTTCCTTGAAGTATTAAGCAACCTTATATGTTGCTTTCCTTCAATTATAATTTTTACAGTCTTGAACCTGAAACCAAGTTTCTCTGTAATAACACTTAGAAAGTGGTCGTACATTTTAAGCATGCTAAATTCAACTGTAAATTCTCTGATATTTTTCTGGCGTAACAAAGAACTGAGAACTAAGGGACTAACGCGGATGAGGAACTTGCTCAACAGAATATTTATGACACGTTCTTCAGAAGTGCAATAGAACTCCACTGAGATGTTGTAACCTGCTCGCAGGCCAAAATTTCAAAAACCGAAAATTTCGTACAAATTAGTCTGCAAGCAGGCTATACTGAGATGTGACGCCTGAAAATTTGCGGTCAAAATTGTACGAAATTTTCACATGCTAAGGATTGTAGGGGCATGAAATATATATCCACAGTACACTTGCCGTTTGTTCTTTCTGTATGAGGCATGTGCTTCTTCATGGCCTTTGCCTCCTGATATGTATATAGAATACTTCATGGTAATTAGTAGGCCGTACGCAGGAGGAAGTGTGTGGGGGGGGGGGGAGAACAGCATGGCCGCCTCCTCCCCGAGAAAATTTACCTTACCAATTTTACGTTATTATAAATTATTAAGCCAAATGGCGCTTATAATCTTGTGAATCAGAATATATGATTCTGTATGGGGCAGCCATAAGGATGCATCGAACTATTTTGACTTTGAATGCATTGACATTTGTGAACTTATGTCAGGATCAAAACATTCTGCGTACGGCTCTCGATGTGTGAAGGGCTATAACTGACCAGTGAGCGAGCGCTGCGCAAAACGAGTGTGTGCAACGATCTTTCACAACGAGCAAAATATTTGTACAAACGAACCAATATAGAGATTTATTTTACGCTCACATGCCATTGACCAATCGCGGGTCTTCAATAGCATCACGTGCCAGCCCGGTATTTTACGATCTAGGACAGTTCATATTGGACTGTATAGCTTAGGCCATGTAAAACATATCTCAGTTTATCATCAGCGCCCTCATCCATGCCATTTTTCGTGCCGCATGGATTTTTTTTATTTTTTATTTTTAAAAATCACTATTTCCGGCGGATCGTGTGAGGAACCCACGCGAGATTTTCACAGATGGTCGGCCATTTTGAAAACACCAGTTCATATTGACAACTGATACACACATGCTCTGACACACATGTAATATTAATGAAAAGTGTAATACTAATAGTATTGAAAATATTATACCATACAACTCTGCTGCGTGTTTGAGCATATTTTTTCCGTGCACCTACTGAATGTGATTCGTAGGGATTAATAGTACGAGTGATGTTTGGAAATTTTGCCAAAATTGGACGAGCTGCCGGGGCGAGTCCAATTTGGCAAATTTCCAAACATCACGAGTACTATTAATCCATAATTGTACGAGCAACATCGCATGATTACTTGTTTATTATTAGCATGACAAATCTGGATACTTCTCAATGTTAACATCATATACTCTCTCGCCAAAGCCCAGTCCTGCCAGACTTTGGTGCTTTGTCCATAGTGCTTTGTTCGTATTTTTATCTGTGTTTAAAATACCTTTCCGCCATTTTGTTTGTTTTGGGAAAATCATTAATTGTACCGCAGTACATTAATTGTACTGCAGTACAATTAATGAAATAATTGTACTCCTCTCAACCAATCAGCATCCAGTAATTTTGTCATGCTAATAATAAATACAATAATAACCACGTATGGTTTATATTCTGGTTGAAGAATGTATTTGAATATACAGCATATAACCACAAAATAGGAAAGTATAGCAGAAGTGTAACCCACGAAAATTTTAACTCGCTCACGCCATCCTGGCTAGTACAGCCGGAAGTTTTTATCAGGTTTTGATAGGTACAAAGTGCCGGTTGTACTAGCCAGGATGGCGTGATTGATGATCGGACGAATCGCTTGTAAAAACGCGGACAAATACTTGCTTGAGTGAGACTTCTGGTATACCTTCCTATTCTATGATATAACTATCACAGCCCATTTTATACTTGGCCAATTTTATACTTGGCCCATTTTATACGGGCTATGGTCTACGAAATGAAGACCATAGTCCCAATCAAAATTGGATCAAGTGTATTAAAGTGTGTAACCCATTTTGCATTGGCGTAATGGCATCTATATGCAAATTCTCACGGTTCCCAATCGTATCAGTGTTCCCAATACGTATTATAAACTGCGATTTTTATTCAGAATCAGAGAGCGATATTAAGTGGCAGTCCCGCTAAGAGCGGTCCGATGACTTTGACTTCGGAAAATAGATTTCCTTTATTTTTTGTGTGTTGAAAGGCATTGGTATACAAGTGTCCAAAATAAATTTATTTTTTGAAAATTCTTTTTTATGGCTTCGCTAGACGCCGAAACTCATTTTACCCGTGCAGAGCTAATTTCAAGCAAAATCGAAGGTTGAATTTTGGTAAATTGTAGAGCCGCGCTGTGTCAAAACGCCTGACTATTTCCAAATTTCAACTACATCAGCAAGTTAAGATACAATTCAGGTTCCCTGTTCCACAAAATAAGAGCATTTGAGCAAATTGTGAATAAACGACAGCGACTTGACGGCACACCGGTTTTTGCTTCTTGTTCGGTCTACAAAATTACACTAAAATCGAAGCCTGAGATCTCCAAATGGGGACCTAAAATTACGCTGAAATGTGCTTGGCTGTAATGATTTATACTTATTTTCAGAACATCTGAAGAAAAACCTGCGGGTATCAATCTGTATTTGGCGCGAGTTAAGATTTTCTGGAGCCCATAATCAATGATTTTGCATAATTTATAGCTACTTAACATATTTCTTGAGAGGCGCTAAAAGTAAACAATTTCTTTCTGACTATAACATATCTCAGATGAAAGAAACTACCACAGCTAGTAATACCCTTTTTGTAAATATAGTCGTAATGTTCTTTTCCTGACACGCTGAGAGAGCTTTGTTTTTGAATGTTAGGGAGCATTCATTTTTTAGCTGGGGGGGTGTGCCAGAGGAATTTGGGGGTGGGTCAGCCAATTTTGACATGCTTCAAAGGGGTGGGTCTTTTTATAGTTTTGGTATAAATGAAGAGGGTCATAAAAATAATCAGTAAAAAAATCACGAATATAATTTTATAGAATTTGGAAATATTTGGATGAAGAATGGTAAAAAGGTCCTGAATCTATCAACTATCTCGTCATCTATAACAGTGAAGCAAAACATTTCCATGATGTTCGTCAATTGACTTCGTTTTTATCCGTTTTTGTGTGAAAACATGAATGAAAGAAAACGCAGGACCGTAGCATGATTTCAAAATCATGCATGGTTTCAAGGTCTGCATGCATTTATCATGACCTTTATCAATTTTATGCTTTATTAATTTTAAGCGGCTACATTATCCATGACAAACTGCAAAGAATGAAGATAGTACCCACAGTTTCCTGCAACTTATCCTAGTTATCCAATATATAGTTAATTAAATACGCGTTCGCCCATTGAGTACTACCAAATTGTCAATTTCGACATACTAAAACGCTGTTTTCTGACCATCAGAATTCTGTCAAATCTTCCGCAAAGTCCAGGAAATGGCATTTCAGAGACTCTAGATTTAAAAATTTCCTCGGGCCTTCGGCCCTCGCTTTCAGTCCCCCTATCAAAAAGAGCTTCCAACGGCCCTGAAACGCTACGGAAACGACACCGTGTGGATTATTTATAGTTAGGATGAGGGGTCAAAAACTTTTTCAGTAAAAAAAATAGGGGGTCATAATTTTTTATCAACTTTTCTCTTGGGGGTTCCAAGTTTTAGCATGGAATTAGACATCAGTTCCTCCGCCCCCCTCAGCTAAAAAATGAATGCTCCCTTACGCCACATTTATTCAGTCTGACCAGATTCATAAATGTCACGAACTTGTATATTTCAAAAATATCAGTACCAGAAATCAGAATTCAGAAAGACCGATTATTCTTTCATTGATCATGATTCAGTTGATTGATTTAGTTGATTGATTTAAAAAACTATAACTATAATAGAACATTCCACGTGTTTCCATTACCCTATATAGGCCTAGAATTTTTATCAATATGTTCTATTTTTCTGTGGCGACGGCATAACAAAATACGACACAAAAATGTACATTCGAATTTATGACCAACATATCAGAATGTTATTTATGAAGTTTGAATTGAATTTACTTAACGCGAAATAAATACTAAAATAGGAATTTTCTATGCTGGGTTAGTAAAAGAAAAAGCATAATTTTAATTGTATGTAATTTCGATGAATACTATAAAATAAATTACACGCATTGTTTATATAAATTACACATTTATTACGATAGTAGCGACGTTTGTTTTAGCCATGTAACAGGATAAACTATAAGCATTCTGATCAGTTATTTAACAAAAATATCAAACTTGTGTCTTGTGAATTAAAATTCACAAACTTTTGAAATTTATTCTCAGCTATGGAGCTCACGAATATATATTTTTTTTCAAAGAAAAATATTGAAATTCGATTATTTATAAAATTGATATTTTTGTTAAAAATGTTAGCTAATTTATATAAACAATGCGTATAATATTTTTTATAGTATTCATCGAAATTACATACAATTAAAATTATGCTTTTTCTTTTATTAACCCAGCATAGAAAATTCCTATTTTAGTATTTATTTCGCGTTAAGTAAATTCAATTCAAACTTCATAAATAACATTCTGATATGTCGGTCATAAATTCTAATGTACATTTTTGTGTCGTATTTTGTTAATATGCCGTCGCCACAGAAAAATAGAACATATTGATAAAAATTCTAGGCCTAAATAGGGGCAATGGAAACACGTGGAATGTTCCATTATACTTATAATAGTTTTTTAAATCAGTCAACTAAATCAATCAACTGAATCAATGAAAGAATAATCGGTCTTTCTGAATTCTGATTTCTGGTATATTTTTGAAATATACAAGTTCGTGACATTTATATGAATCTGGTCAGACGGAATAAATGTGTTATAACATTCAAAAACAAAGCTCTCTCAGCGTGTCAGGAAAAGAACATTACGACTATATTTACAAAAAGGGTATTACTAGCTGTGGTAGTTTCTTTCATCTGAGATGTGTTAGTCAGAAAGAAATTGTTTTCTTTTAGCGCCTCTCAAGAAATATGTTAATTAGCTATAAATTATGCAAAAATCATTGATTATGGGCTCCAGAAAATCTTAACTCGCGCCAAATACAGATTGATACCCGCAGGTTTTTCTTCAGATCTTCTGAAAATAAGTATAAATCATTACAGCCAAGCACATTTCAGCGTAATTTTAGGTCCCCATTTGGAGATCTCAGGCTTCGATTTTAGTGCAATTTTGTAGACCGAACAAGAAGCAAAAACCGGTGTGCCGTCAAGTCGCTGTCGTTTATTCACAATTTATTCAAATGCTCTTATTTTTTGGAACAGGGAACCTGAATTGTATCTTAACTTGTTGATCTAGTTGAAATTTGGAAATAGTCAGGCGTTTTGACACAGCGCGGCTCTACAATTTACCGAAATTCAACCTTCGATTTTGCTTGAAATTAGCTCTGCTTTCAACACACAAAAAAATAAAGGAAATCTATTTTCCGAAGTCAAAGTCATCGGACCGCTCTTAGCGGGACTGCCACTTAACGCCTTGGCTTTGCCATACATCATGATGCTTGCCGAATCATTGGATGAAAATACCGCGACATATATTTTATTTATCTCGGTTAAGATTCATGCATGCCTCGCTGTTTATGAATGTTGTCTGACCCTAATTCTACTACCGTAATTCCGTTGACCCTAAAGGCTCATACAGACCGAACGCGATTCGGCAACGCGACGCCGAGGGGCATTTCACTCCAAAAAAGCGTACGGGATTTTCGGATTTTTAAAAATCCGCGGATTTTTTAGCGGATTTAGCAGATTTTTCCCGGATTTTTTAGTGGATTTTTGAAGAGAAAATTTGCTGGATTTTCCGGATTTGTTCGGATTTTCCGGATTTGTTCGGATTTTTTTCTGGATTTTTGAAAATCTGTTGGATTTTCCGGATTTGTTTGGATTTTCCGGATTTGTTCGGATTTTTTCTGGATTTTTTTAAATTATAGAGTTATAGAGCTAGGTAACGTTTTGAACAAATAATCTTAAAGATGCGGTAAAGTCCTTTCTGCGCATATATTCTGCGCATCAAAACATTCCATCAGTGGGGGAGCATATACTCGAGCGTATAAATGGAAATGTAGAGTGGTCCAATAATTACGAAATATAATGACAGCGATCACGGTAAGCGTTTAGCTTTCGCTGTCCGCCATTTTGAACGTGACAAAGAACCTTTACGAGTAAATTACACCAAGTACTTCATATATTTTTTGTGGATTTGCGGATTTTTTGAGGATTTTGAAGGATTTCTGTGGATTTTTGAAGGATTTCTGTGGTTTTTAAAGGATTTTTCGGATTTTGATGGATTCAACGGATTTTGAGGATTTCATGGATTTTTTCTGGATTTTTTCCGGATTTTTTGACGAAGTGTACGGGATTTTTGGAGTGAATTGCCCCTCGCGCGACGCGAATTTTCAGTTTTTAAAAACAAATAAAACCGTCAACGGATAAAATTTCACAAGATTATTGTCCAAATAGCTAAAATTGCTTAAGTGGGTCCAAATATTTGAAAAACATAGAAAAATATTAAAGTTAAATGTTATTGAAAATTGAGAATTCGCGTCGCGTAGCCAATTCGCGCGTAACGTGCAATGCATGACTATAATATAAAATAGGTAAATATCGAGAATTTTGGTGAACTCGTTAATTTGATCGGACAAATGGTAGATTGGTTTTTAAAGATGAAATTTGAACGCAAATTTATATACATTTTTAGGCCTTAACCATGCATGAGCGTAACCATGCAAATTGCAAAAAATGTTTAACTATAGTCCCTCTGGCCCCAATCGCGCCTGTGGTCCGGTGTAGCGCTCTAACCAACTGAACTACAGAGTCCAGTTGCCGAGCGCAATTCAACAAAAACAAAAGAAAAATAACAAAAACCACAAATTCCAGGCATTTCAAGTGTAGGCCTACTTCTCGCGCTTGTCTTCCTTTTCAAATGCACGTTTTCGAAATTTTCCCCACAGTCGGGGGTAGCATGCACAAAACGCTAAAAAATGCTTTAGAGATGCCTTGGTATGAGGCAGTGACATATCCTTTTATTGAAGTGTATATAAGGGAAAATTCTAAACACGTTGTGAGGGACTAAATTCCCAGCATCTGCTGGATGCCAAACGTATAGACTTAAACAAAATAAACTTTAAAATGATGAATTATTTCTGAAACTACAGATACCTTTCTCTTTCCCTATGATTATAATTACATAATTTGTGAACTATGGCCATGTAAACAGCAGAGATACATGTGTCCTATTTTCTATTTGTTAATATCTGACATAATACATGCATGCAGTGATAATACCTAACTCACTTGTATTTAAATTCGACAATTTGTGCTATATATATTATATTTCGCGTAGAAGAGCGAAATATCATCCGCGTGAAAAGCTTTGCTGCTGCATGTAGCATGCGTGAAAAATAATTTGCTTGTAACGCTTGCTATAGTACTGTGACATGCACAAAATACTGAAAGTTATAGAAAAGAAAATTAGGAATTATTCTATATTTATCTATATATAACATAATGTAAAATATATTTTTATTGTTTCAAATATCGCAGTAAGATGCACAAAATTCATGCAGTAAATCGCGCGAATTCAAGGCTGAGCGAAAATTTTAATTTAATTTAATCCTACACGAATTTAAATACAAGTGAGGTATGATAGGGGAACTTGGAAATAACGCGAATTACAAATCAACAGGAACATAGAATTTAAGCGAAATAATAAACTTCAATTTCAGTAGCATAAAAGTAACGACTGCCAGCCAATAATGCTCGAGTATTGCTGTTGCCATAGCTGTAGCCTGATGGAGGACGGTATGTGTAGCCAAAGTTTGTGGAACTCGTTGAAGTCTTGGCATTCTTTGGAATATAGATATCATTTCCTCCACCAAAGGATGGTCCACAACTATCGTCTGTGTAAATGGCATTATTACTGTTTTGATAAACATGCGATTTGAAAGGACTGAGATTGTCTTTGTTACGAAAAGAGAAGAGGAAGCAGTTCGAACTTGATTTGTATGCACTGTTGACATGTAAAACTGAAAGAGAGATAAATTCGGGTGAGAATTAAATTAAATACTTTTCGTTATACGTACCGGAAGATTGTTTCCCAAATTTTTGGTGATTGCAAAAAGAAGATTTTAACTATTGGAACCGAGGCAGTATGAATGTAACGAGAAAATTCTATTACGGATATTCCATGGAATGAAAATTAATCTGAAACTTAGTTTTAATCTATAAATATAAAATTGGTATTTGTATGGTATCTCATAAAGGAAAATTAAAACTGTATACAAAACACGTTCCAGAGCTAATTGTGATATTCTATTTAGCAAGGAAATGGACAGGCAAATATTTCTAATATGAGAAATATTTGCCAGAAATGCAAACGAACGCAATTTTCCTTGCTAAAAATGCATATTTTGGGAGAATATTGCAGGAAAAAATCATGCACTGTAAAATGTGGAATAGACAAGGATAAGCTTGGCAAGGATAAGTTAAATATGTGATTTTAAAAGAAACCATAGTGGGTGGGGGGGGGGGGCGTACAAGGCTTCAGGGGTGATGTAGTGCGTGGAAAGTTCATGCATTGAATGCTTCAAATCCTGATTTTAATCTTTTTTTGCCGAAATTACAATTGACCCTGGTTTACTTTAAAACTGTCTAGAAGAACGTAATTTTTACCAATTTTTCCATGGCTGCGACCGGAAAAACATCTCTTTTGCTAAATATTTCAGCACTGCAGTGCCTCCCCCCCACCCCCCCCAGAAATTGAGAGCCAGCTACGGGCTTGTGTTATAGTAGAACATATACTATAATACACTGAAACTGGATTCTAATTTTTAAGTCAGAATTTTTTATCAAAAATTCTTCTGGCCAGTCTAAAGTTTGGATTAGCAGAGTTTGTTCTGATTAAATAGGCATATTGTTGAAGGCACAAGTAAATGTTGATCTGATGCCTGGTCTTGTGTCTAGGTATACATCGGTGGTGGCGGTGATGGGGGAGTAGTAACTATTTTTTAGAATACAATTGAGGAGGGTCATTGAATTGTTTTGCGATGCAGGGGGGGGAGGACATTTTGTTTAATTGTTAATTGAATTTTTCCGCCAACCCCCGGTTATAAATAATGAATGGTCCCTAAAGAGGCTTCCATGGCGTTGATTATGGCGTTACTCAATGACATACGCCAGAAAACGAATCGTACACGATTAATCGCAGCGTGTAAACGTAGCTTAAACGTAGCTTAAGATTATCACAAGTCTGACTTTACATTGGTAATAATGATAAAAAATAAAAAAACTTTAATAAAAACTCGAAACAAGCTACAATGCCAGAAGATAACTTGTCAACAGGAAGGTGGTATAGGTAATCCAGATCGTTTGCCGTATCTCTTGTTAAACCATGGACTTTTTACATTATTTAACGCCATGCAGACATGCAACTATATTACTCTATTTGTCAAGGAAAAAGTGTTTAGTGGTAAATAGTTTATATGCTTTTTAAAGCCTCATTGAAAGAGGGCAATCCAATTTTTTTTTCTCAGAAGTAAGTGGGCCCTGAACAAAAGAAAATTAAAGGACACCAACACAACATATAGCAGAAAAAAGCCAATAAAACACTACGAGAGCTAAAACATGTTTCGGGCAGAGACGTCTCTTCATGTCAAAAGTGCAGCTATAGTGGAGCTGCTCATGTGGTGTGGCTTGTTTGTCATTGGAGCTTGGGAGTCAAATCGGCTTGATCTTGGAAAAGTCACAGATAAAGGCAACACAATGATCAGATAGAGAATACACATATGTTATTTACCGGGTAGGAGGGCTGTACTTTTTCGAGGCCTCGAGAAGCGGCTCGAGACCGAAAAGGTGGCCAAAGTTTTGCCAAGAGGGTCCTGAAGGGGTAAAATGGGAACTGGGATTTGCTTATTTTTTGGGTGGGAAAATGGGATTTCATGCACTGGGACAGGGATTCATCATCAAAAAAACAAAAAACAATAGAAAATGGGAATGGGATTAAGATTTGAGCAGGACAGCCACTGAGATGGTGGGATTTGTGCTCTGGGACAATGGGATTTAGTCAAAATTTGGGCTGGGAAATGGGAATACGACCCCCCTTCAGGACCCTCTGCCAAGGCATGTCCTCGATCAAAATTTTCCAAAGTCAATTAGCCAGTCTAATATTAACCTTTTCACGCGTTTACATCTCACCTAACCGGTAAGATCTTCCAGAAAAGGTAGTAGGGTTCGCTGGAATCCTGAGAAATTTCCCGGTGACATAAAAATTGGTCATAATTAAGCAGTAGCTAGTTGTAAACTGATCGATG
This sequence comes from Paramuricea clavata, assembly GCA_902702795.2. Lineage (NCBI taxonomy): Eukaryota > Metazoa > Cnidaria > Anthozoa > Malacalcyonacea > Plexauridae > Paramuricea > Paramuricea clavata. Next base: position 12,465 of record CACRXK020003409.1, on the reverse strand, counting down.
ATTAAGTACCTTAAAACCTCCGAATGTAAGCCCACCCGAGTATAAGTCCCCTACGTGACTTATGTCCCGGAAATTTTTCACTATTTCCCATAGAAAATAAATTCTTCTCATTTCTTCAAACAAAATTGCTTCAACGTTTGTTGCGAATAGTCGTGAATAGTCGGGTGTGAATAGTCGGGCGGAATTAGTAGGCCTACCCTCGCCCCCGGACTTACGCCTGGAACGGTGCTCGGCGCTGTTGGCTCGGGGACAAAGGAAACCGCTTCATAATCAATCGCATAATAATTATAATTATAATTATATAGCAATAATTAAGGTTACAGAACACCTTTGAGTGTTAATTTTGCCTAAAATTTTTTTATTGGTTTCCATGAAAGCATTAGACTAGTTCTACTATCTGATCAAGTTTGGGCGAAAAATGTTGAAAACTCGCAGAGTTATTTTATTAATAAAATACATTTCGCTTGCAATAAGAAAAACATTGAAAATGTAATATTCAAATTCAATTTTCTCCCGAAGAATTTTACGGCAATTACTGATTTTTAAACGAGTTGTGCTCCTGCGGGTTTTAACGAATTTTTCTCAAATTTTCACAGGACATAGCTAAAGGCGTCAGTTTCAAAATTGTGTTCGGCTTTGTTCTAATTTTGGATATTTTAATAATAAGGAGCAATTCACACAAACGATTCAGAAATATATTGCAGTCGTCATCGCCATATCAGCGGAATGACGAAATAAACAAAAATTTCCGAACACCTTTTTTTAGAACAACTATTTTACTGTATAAAAATGATATTGTCATAAATATATCTTAAAACCAGCAGGAACATAACTCAAAAGCGTAAAGGTACCGCGACTTAAGATTTTCCTGAATAATTCTTACATTATTTTATTGTTTGTCAATTTTACAACTTTATCATATTTTGCATGCACTGGCTAACATTT
>CACRXK020003409.1:0-11500 GCA_902702795.2 Paramuricea clavata | reverse complement strand
TCATAAATATATCTTAAAACCAGCAGGAACATAACTCAAAAGCGTAAAGGTACCGCGACTTAAGATTTTCCTGAATAATTCTTACATTATTTTATTGTTTGTCAATTTTACAACTTTATCATATTTTGCATGCACTGGCTAACATTTGGTAAAAATCTGACGAAAATCGGACTGATTTTGAGCGCACAGTAGCGATTTTCCACAAAACGCCAAAAAGGGTGTCCTGTAACCTTAATACGTCTCGTACTTCTGTACCATCATAAAGCCGGTTTTCAACTTCGCCCGTATCGTACCGAAACGTACTGGTGAGCATGCGCATACTGAAAAGAGGTTTATAAATCCACGTACTTCCGGGTCGTATCAAAATGAAAACTTCGTCGCCAGTCAACTTTTTGGCGTATTACGGAAGTACTAACCGATCAACATTCGCGAACTTTTGAACTTCAAAAACGTTTTTGATACGTTTCGGTACGGTACGCTTGAAGTGGAAAACCGGCTTAACACTCACCGCTTCCCCATGCTTGATCGGAATATCCTCCAAAGATGTATTTTCCAACTTTTATGAGCGTAACAGTTTTTCCTACCTCACCACACTGAAGGTGAAAAACTTGCGCATGCCACCCGTCTTCAGAAGCTCGATAACAACGTTTGAGGGTTTTAAATGAAATCCACTGCTGAAGCGTTTCTTGAAACTCAGCTGGTTCATTTCTCAATATTGTTGAAGCTGATATATCCCCTATAAAGAAGAATAGTTATTGTTAAATCACGTTGCATGTTTCCAAAATACTGTTTATATATTAAAAACTAAAAATACCCCAATGGCACTGTGAATCGATAAAAAAAGGTTGCCAAGGAAAAAACACAACTATTGATATCATAATAATGCAAACTTTCTTTGAACTACTTTCATGCCAGTCATTGATTAATTTAATTCAAATTTCTTGTCAAGTCAAAATATTTGTAATGTGTTAAAGTGCCTATGACACGAAATTTCACCCCAAATGTTTATGGTTGCATTGTAAAGATCACTTAAAATGACTTAATAATTTCTTTTATAGAATTTTGGTAACTTGAAAAACACCGTAAAACCCCGTGGAAGATATAAGAAATCCATTAAATAAGTATAGTGCTTATAAGTAAGCCACAAACGAGAGATCCCAGAGAATGTAGAGGTTCTATTATACCTATCCCAAAATTAAAATAAATCAGGAGTAAATCACGTAAAATTAAACAAATGTGAGAAAGTAACGAAATACTTCGCCACAAAATGAAAATAACGAAGTAAACCGTTACTTTTTAAAACGACTTCGTTCCAAGTAAAAGTATTCCAGAGAAAGTTTACTTTGTTACATGCTGACTTCTGAAAAATAGTACTCAAGTACAGTAACGAAGTACATTTACTTCGTTACTTGACACCACTGCGCTGTAGTGTACATGGCGGCAACTGGATCAGAAGCAAAAGAAAGATAAACTATACAAAAATAAATGAAATGACCGTTTTATTAAAATAAAGTTGTGCTATTGCACACCTAAATTTACATGTTCCCAAATATTTTAATTATCAAATATTTTAATTCCATAGCAAATTGGAACGTTGGTATAATATCAATGTCGATGATAAATGTTCATAATAATTTTTTGCAGTATAGTTTGCAGGTAATAACGTTTATTAATAGTATGCGGTATCTTTATGTTCCGATATGTTCTTTATGTTTATGTTATGAACTTTATGTTGTGATAAGCAAGATTTATTTGTTTCAGATTAGCAATAAGTTTAAATAACCGACAGACTTAAAAACAGACTTCGAAAAATTTAAACGAAAAGCTATGAGATACCCTGTCCACGAGCTGGAATCAAGAAGGGGCTTATGATTATTGCCATGCATTAAAACTGAGTTACCAACAAAAACAATGTAATCCTTGATGTAAGCAGAAAACCGGGAAATAAGAAAAGGCCAGAAAGGGGCAGAAGGCCAGTAAGGCACTACAAAGGTGCCTTGGGCTTTACAACTGTGCATAACATCCGAAGATGGACCGGGGGTACTAAAAGGGCGTTTCCCCCCTCCCATGAGTGAAAAAATGCATCTAACCCCGCAGAGCCTGGGTTCCAAAATCTTGAATAGAATATTTGCACTTTGCAATTGTTATAGTCAGTAAAACAATCTAGGGTATGTGGGCCAAATTTTCCCCCAACTACCGTGCACATGTCTTGGGGTGGGAGATCAAGTTCTGAATGACCTTGTCAACTTTCTCAATGCGTTTACTAGTAATACTAATCGTGTCTGTTTGCCCATTCCATGCCAGTTTAACCCCAACCAAGTAAGTGATTGGATGGGCTGCCAGAAGCATTTCTCGTCAATAACTAACAAGCCAGCCCTAGATAGATCTGAGCGAATTAAGCCTGAATTGCTTGTACAAGTTTCTATATCGCCTTCGATGTCAAACCCATTGTCTACTAAATAAACCACATTACTTATCTCCTGAGAGCGCCAATGTTTAACTATGGGCCGTAACAGTTGTGTGAATATATTGGGAGCTGTGGTCAGCCCAAATGGCAGGACAGTGAACATGAAATAACTTGGCGTCTCGCCATTCATCTTTCAACTAAAGCCCGAATAGGGCTGATGCTCAGCAAAAATATCCAAGTGATGGTACCCAGATTGCAAGTCAAATTTTGTGAAAAAAGGACCACTTCCGAAATACTGCAATGCTGTACACCAATCTTCAAATGTTATAGTTTGCTTGTTGACATGATTGTTCACATATCTTAAATCGAGAATCAAGCGCCGTTTGCCACCGGGCCGACGGAAAGTGGGCTACAAACTATTAAGTCATGTTCATCCACCGGAACAATTCAGTCAGTGATTAGTAAGTGAGTGATAGAATCAAACACAAACTGCCAATTATCAAAAGCAGAAGAGTTATTTGAAAAAATAGCTGGATTTGGAGATTCGCGGAAAGGTATCTTGTATCCCCCCTGGATAGTGTCAATGGTGAAATCTGATGCTTCTATATCCTTCCAAAATTGAATATGAGCTCTGAGTCTCTCTTTTACTTTAAGAGACGAAACCGGGGTATTACTAGAAAGCTCATGATACGTTGACGCTCTCCCCTGAGCTGCTTGGGGCTGTGGATCGTGGAAAATATCCTGGTCCAAACTGACTGGGCCGTGTCGACGGTGTCGTGGCAAACTTTGTGCAGCTTGAGCTCCAGTGGCCTCTGTTACCACACCGGAAACACATGTCTGCTGGAACATGTCTGCTGCTAAAACCAACGTGTTTTGCCAGTGTAGTGCTTCACGTGATGTCTTACTGAGTAGACTGCTCATATTTATAGTCGCATGCAAATGCGCTGTTGCGATTTGCATCAACAATTACATGCTACGTTCACATCCGAAGGAAAATTCCATTCCCTTCTACTTCACCTCGTTCATCCGAAGGAAAATCATTTTCTTTCTCCTTCCCACTAAGCACATATACACAGACATTGATGGCAGGCGACGTGCAAGCACTTGCCTGCCTTTTGATAAAACAAATAAGAGGAATACATTACCTCGAAAAAACAATTGATTGTTAGAACCACGACTATTAGTAAAATATGGCATCGAAGGTTGTCTCGCTTTATCTTTCTGGATGACATCATTTTGACGGCATTCACGAATAGCGGACTCTTGTGCTTTTCTAGTTCTTTTTTCGTCAGCAGAATCGCTGGCGAGGTCGTCTGTTTCATACTCTTTCACAGCCAGCCTGCAACCAGCTCGCCTCGCTGTTGTCGGCCAATTTAATTTTCTTCTGTCGCTGCCGTAAAAGCGTACCGCCGTCGTCGATAGATTTTAACGCTGTTTCGGCCTGTCGTTCTAACTTTAGAGATTGTAATTGAGAAGCAACACTTAAGCGACAAATGCTCGACCTTTTGATCTAGGTATCGTTTCACTGATCAAATACGGCTGAAGTAATCGAAGCGATATCAGGCGAATCGTTTGGCACAGAGTTCTCTTCGGACATTCTCCAAACACACACAAGGAAAAACCAAAGTGTTTTGCCAGTGTAGTGCTTCACGTGATGTATTACTGAGCAGACTGCTCATACTTATGGTCGCATGCAAATGCGCTGTCGCGATTTGCATCAACAATTACATGCTACGTTCACATCCGAAGGAAAATTCCATTTATTTGTGTTCCACTACTCGGGTGAATGAGCAGTTATGGCTAGGACATGATGGCTAAGACGTAATGATGTTCGGGCGTGATCGTGGACGGGACGTAAAAAATACATAAATTATGGACAATATCACCTTACGCGAAGTGAGACAGCATCAAATTCGTCGCTAATTCGTCACTTTGATGCTGTCCCCGCAACGTATTGTTTACGTCATTCACGTCCACGATCACGCCCGAACAGTTTGAAGTATTATGAAAATGAGAAGTTTTGGCTCCGTTCGTCGCTAAATTTGCCCAAGCTATGATCAAACCATATTCTTTAATTAAAAAGGGAAACCTTTGTGAAAAGTTCTGATCAAATTTGTTTTGCCGTACGACAAGTTTGGGCGGAGATATTTGACTTTTGAAGGCGATGCCACTAGTGATGGGCCTTTACCTTCTAGTAATGCCGAGCAAGTTGCTCGGATCGAGCAACAGGGCAACACACAACACGCAGAAAAGGCCGCAGAAACCGTTCTAAATGAGCTCATGGAGTAATTAAAAGAATACAAAGGCATTATATCAGCTATATTTTATTGTTAAAGTGTTGTTATATGACTAATTAAGAATTTTAGAATAATTTCGGTTGAGTATAAAATTTTGTTTATAAAAGCCGTTAAAAACCCGCAACTCCTGATCATTCACCCTGAAATTGGGCCGCCTGTTTTCTGAAATCTCCGCTAGCCACATGATCGAACAAGCGTAATCCAGAAATCTCCGAAAAGTGAATCCTTGTATACTCTGCCCCAAAGTCGACGGCAGCACGTTCCAGTAGACGCCAAAAAGGGTCCAAATTTCACAATTTCACCAATCACCTGGCAAAACGTTTATGGTAAATATTGCAGCAGGCCCTCAGGCATGCCCCCTCCCCTGGTCACTCAAGGACCCACCAGTTATGCCACTGATAAAGTCCAATTGGAGTAATTATTTTAAAAAACAGCCATATTATTTTTGAACAATTGCATTTTAGGGGACTGTATTTATAAAACTTACGAGAATGTAGCAGATTAATCATCAGTTCCATTTTCGCCATCGTTTCATTGATGGTTTGAAGTATCTAAATGAAAATGATAAACATTTTTAAAAGTGGTTAATTTCTAGCTTTATGTCAAGTACTATATACGAATTCCCGAACAATTTGTTCGACAATAACAATTTCTTGAAAAATCCGATAACACTCAACAGTTTGCAATATAGTAGGGAATTCAACACAACTTTTCAAGTATTAATAATTTGTCGTTTGTAATTTATATTCATCTATACAGCACCCTATATGGTTCAACAATTTCAGTTCTATTCAAAGATGTGTTTTTTTTTCGATATTGTCATGTTTTGTAATGGTTTATACATCGAAATTTTCTTTACTTTGATAAGGAATATGGGTGTATAGGTATGGGTTTCAAATCAAGCATGGCCACGTGACAAAATGCAATACAAAGTAAATAGAACACAATGTTTAGGACCTCCTTATAATTATCATATCCATAAAAATATCCGCTTGTGGCTGCCTTTGAGATATTGTGTTAGGTCTTAACGGTATTTGCAATTAGCTCTTATATAAATTATCCTTAGTAGTCTTATCAATATAGTCTATACCTCTTTATCACACACCTCAACAATACTGGTTCTAAATCTATCTTAGTTACGCCGGCTGAGGCCTGAGGTGCACGGTAACGCCTGCATTTTGTGCTGATTGGCATGTACTTTCGGAACTCCGTCTATAATATCCATGCACTATAATGGATAATATTCTTTGATTCGATCTACATGCCATTCCCACACCAGGATATGGAAGGATTTGGTACGAGACTGGTCTAATAGAGATCTGCTGATATTTTTCCAAAATCTCGCCCATGCATTCTAGCCCTACCACTCATGCAGTCGTATTTTTACGACTACCCATCCACCCTTTAAAAGTTTTAAACATAAAGTCTGGGAAAATAATGTAGCTTTTATACATGCATTTGAGCTCGCAATATCTTCCAACTAAATAATAAAAATTTTTTGGGAGACGCTTAGAATTATATCCAGAATTATTTAAAACAGGGCCTTTCAGAGGGGGGAGCAAAGGGGGCAATTTGCCCCGGGGCCCCAGTTTAAGGGTGGGGGGGGGGGCAAAATATGCAAAATAAAAACAAAACAATTTCGAACGTTTTTTGATATAAATAATGGTATGAGAAAAAATTTTCTAAACCAAAATTTTACATATATTAATAAAAAAAAAAAGATTTGACCAGGAAATTTTTTTTACCCTTTTTTTAATGTCCAGAAACAATTTTACCCCTCCCCCCTCGCCAACATTTTTTGGGGAAAATAGGAAACGTTTTCGATACAGATGTGTAACTTTATGGAAAAGCATACCCGTCGAAATTACCAGGGCATGCATGATCAGTGACTTTTTTCGGCATATAGGCCATACTTTCCCCTGGTGAAAAAATTCTGCATACGGCCCTGCCTAGAACACGCATATCGTAATTTATCAACTTTTAAGGGGCGGGGGGTATTTCTAATATATTCAAAGAATCTGTTTGCACGTTTTATTCTCTTTAAATATGCAACATCGGGTACTGTGCTTTTCAGTAAAATATCATAATTTCTTTCACGCTTCACAATTTTATACATTAATTGCTTACAGGAAAGGGCCGGGGGTGGGGAGGGGGTGGTACTAAACAGAGAAATTACTATATACCATAAACTGAGTATTACTCGGTGTTCACAATCTTATATATTTTCTAAATCTTTTCCCGTCAATTTTATTAGTCCAGGTTGGTTGTTTATTATTTCCTTTGCGTCTAATCCATTATTAAGAAAGAACGGACGTTTGATGAACTCTTTCAAGGGCCAACCTAGCCTGATGGCAGGCCCTCAAATTTATGGGGGGCCTGATCTGCAGCGGGCAGGATTTGGGCGGATCTAGCAATTCTGAGTTACGCTGACTGGAACTTCATTACGACTCTTTTTGTATCAGCCAATTTCATCCTCAAACACTCGTGTTTCGTTGTTGATCATGCACGCCTTTATCACGAACGCCTTATTGCCAATCATCATTCTTCGTTTATAAAAAAAAAACAAAGAAGAAGGAAACAGCTTAGTAGGTTATAGGAGGTATTGTTTTACAACAGCATTGCGTGTCGTTTGCAATCTAATTATAATAACTTGCGCATATGACGCATGCATATCAAGAGAAAGGGAGTTTCCGTCTTATTTAATTAACAGCCTTTCCACAACAAACTTACACACTGTCCATTCTCACTCAATTAAATTTAAATATGTTGTCCAACAGCATTAAGACGAAAATCGGAACAAGACCAACAAATTACCTGACTCAGACTGAGTAATTTGCTCTTTATCAAAACATCACTTCTCTCCAAAATGTCTTGACTCGACGTTTCGAGCGAAGGCCCTTCGTCAAGAGTTAGTAACCTTCGCTCGAAACTTCGAGTTTCTGCTTGTTTATTTCAGGTAGTAATATAACCACTCAGCACAGCAATTTCACATTGGTACTACCACACTGGTACAGACAGTTTCTGTTTTCCATCGCCTTTGATCTTCAAACAATCAGGGTAAATATGTTATCTAATTAACAACATGAAGTCGCAAATCGGAACAAAGGCCAACAGATGATTAACACAATGTGGGTATATAGGTTTCTCGCTCAACCTGAACTCGGAATCTTTCTTTCAGCTGGTTCAAAGAAACTTTTTACTTATACTGTGTTATTCCTACAACCTCGATCTACACTGGACCCCCACCTTGTTCAAGTTATTACAACAGGTGATTACCTGATCTTATCAAAACATCATTGCTCTTCGAAAATTTTAGCAGCGATATGTCATATAAAACTTCTCCGAGTTCAAGTTCAGAGAAATGTTTTTACCCACATCGTGTTAATCATCTGTTGGCCTTTGTTGCGATTCGCGACTTCATGTTGTTAGATTACATATTTACCCTGGCTGTTTGAAGATCGAAGGAAATGGAAAACAGATGATGATGATGGACAACTTTTGGAATCAGAGCGGATGACGGCACGATGACGGTTTCGCTGAAAACATTTTCACATGCGTAGCCAGGTTGGGGGTCGGGGGCCCGCCCCCCTGGTAAAATTTTGGCGCCCCCTGAGAAAATTTTTCTATAAAAAGAAGTGAAACATGGCCCCACCTAGGTTTTTCTGCCCCCCTGACCAAAAATCCTGACTACGCTTCTGGACATTTTGGAGAGAAGTGATGTTTTGATAAAGAGCAAATTACTCAGTCTGAGTTAGGTAATCTGTTGGTCTTGTTCCGATTTGAGTCTTAATGCTGTTGGATGACATATTTAAATTTACTTGAGTGAGAATGGACAGTGTGTTGCGGAAAAAACAGTATGTAACCAGTCACTGAAAAACTCTGATAGGGAGTGTGCTGTGCAATATCCGTATCTGTGTAACTGTAAAAGCTGTTAATGCTAATTAGATAAGACGGAAACTCCCTTTCACTTGGTGTGTGCGCGTCGTATGCGCAAGTTATTAGGGAGTTTAATTAAGCTTCACGTTTGCGGGAACGGCAAATGGCAAGACCGACTTTTCTTGGCATAATTTTCGTTCGATTTCTGCGTGTCATATTTTCTTTCATATGGCACAGGAATAGTTAAGCATTCTAGTTATAAAACAACAAGCCCATTTACTTTTTATTGCTTTATAGCGTTGAATGTTGAATGCGAAGTTTAAGCTCTCTAATATAATTAGATTTCAAACGTCGCGCAATGCTGTTGCATAACAATAACGCCTATAACCTATACTAAGCTGTTTCCTTCTTCTTTGTTTTTTGATGAACTGAGAATTTTTTATGGCACAAATATATTGGATAGGCGAAAAGGCGTTCGTGATAAAGAAGTGCATGATCAACAACGTAACACGAGTGTTTGAACACAAATTGGTTGATACAAAAACCGAGTGCGTAATGAAATTCCAGTCAGCTTAGAGTTAACCTCCGTTCTTTCTCTTTAATGGATTAGATGTAAAGGAAATAATAAACAACGACCCTGGACTAATAAAATTGACAGGAAAAGATCTTTATGGTATATCGTAATTTCTCTTTTTAGCACCCCCTCCCCCCTATTCCCCACACCTTTCTCCTGTAACCAATTAATTAATGTATAAAATCGTGAAGCATGAAAGTATTGTATTTGAAAGATAATTATGATATTTTACTGATATTTACAGTACCCCATATCTAAAGAAAATCAAACGTGCAAACAGACTCTTTGTATATATTAGAATTACACCCCCTCCCCCCTCCCCCTATTAAAATGATAGAGAAATTACGGTATGCGTGGTCTAGAATGTTTAGGATTGTGATAATATTTAAAGCCTGAAAAACAGATTCGCTTGCAAACGTCATGCAATTGCTGTAGTATAAAATAACATCATATTTTGAATAAGTTATTGTTGTAATGTTGGCTTGGAAGTATTCCTGGCCAGGGCTCGACCGACGGTAAATTACTCAGAATGTTTGGAAAAAACCATTAAAATGCACAAAACATAAAAATATCATATATTTTTAAAGCACTCCGATGTCATCTTGTTTCAGTTCAGCCCTTCTTTCGCACATTTCATAATTTTTTTCTTGTCCAGGTTTGTTCAGTCCTGGATTGAGATCAGTTTTTGTTATCTGCGCGTGCGCATTAAGTGTTTTGTGGTCAAGCGCATGCGTATTTGCAACACAACAATGGTGGTTCATGGATTTCGAAATACAACGAAGCATGAACTTTGGAGAGGTTGTACTTCAATTTGTGCAACTACTTCGCTGGGGGGAAGTGGATTCTAACTAAGTAAGTTCTAATCTACCATTCATGTAAAAATTATGTAGTTACACGAGGGGTGCTACGGAATCTGTTTTCTAAGCATATTTTCGACTCTCGTCTCACGGCCTATTATGCTTTAGTGAATATTACTTTCATAAACATTAACATTAACACGCAAGTATTCAATAAGACGCACATATTTAATATATCTGTCACCTGTGATTGCTATTTAACCCCCGGTCTTGGCAACAAATGCATTGCTTTTTCTCAGTTACACTCATGGCATGAATCGATTCCGTATCCAGGTATCCAGGTATCCACAGTGCTCACCAATCCCTGGCTAGCTGCGAGTAATAACTGTGCTTTATGTAATTTGTACTATTTAATTCTATTTGCTCTTGATGCCTGCAGCAATCCCTACCTTGCAGCTACCCTAGTAATATTACTTAATCTGCAATCTAGAAAGCATTAACCTTCTCTTCCTCCGCCATAACTTTCCACGCGTCATTTTTTCTTAAGTGAAGCACTTCAACGTCCTTCTGATACGCCAACAGTCCAGTAATTTGTGGTACTTTATTATGGGTGACATTATCAGGAACAACAACAATCTATAAAAATTATACACAGATTCAATGATCCCCATTATCCATCGAATGAAAGGTACTAACTTTGCCGCTAAAATGATCCGGCTACACTTTGTCGACTTATATTGAACAGTATTCGTTTCTCTTGTACTGTCTATACAAATGAATATCCATGGTTACATTAAGGTATTCCTACGAACAGTCAGAATTGGAACATTTGTTGCATCATAATGATTTCAATTAAGTACAAAAACATTAAGAATGAAGCTTTTGAAAATTTAAAATTCAAGCGGATAGCCTGAAATGCTGTAACAACACGCGCGTGGCGTCACTTATTACATGTTATAGGAAAATTTCAAAGTTGATCTTTTGCTTCTCATTTAATAATAATCGTAGAAGTATCTAATGTAGGAAAAAAGATAAGTCTACATTTGAAATTACTTTTTAACGAAACGGCAATGAATTATGGCGCCAGCACTCATTTTAAAACGCTAGACTACGAATCGTACACGATTAATCGTAGCGTGTAAACGTAGCTTAAGACAATTAGGTCTATAATCCTGCCGGTTCAAAAACCAGAAGGAAGAAATCACACACAAAGTCAATAAATTAAGGAATCGTCAAACTGGCAAAATATAGTGAGTACTGGGTATAGATACAGTTGAATGTATTGGCCAATTGGCCGCAAACAAAACGTTTTACTAGCATCTGGTTATATTGGCTCTACAATGGTACTTGCAACTGATTTAAATACTTGTCAGCATAAGAAACATGAAGATTACAAATATTGCACTATAATGCTTCCCTACCCCATCATTTAAAATTGGTTCACTTTTTCCACATCGACCCTATATTAAGAAAACACTCCAGTTTACTAAAAAGGTACAGCCGATCCGCTCGTTGTCAGCCAATAATAGAGTGCTTTAGGTTTGGCTAC
>CACRXK020003408.1:0-36465 GCA_902702795.2 Paramuricea clavata | reverse complement strand
TACTAAAAAATACATGCATGCAAAAACCCTCGCCTTACTGACAAAACATTATGTTTTCTGAATATGAAGAATTGAAAGTAGTTGTCATGGTAACACGATAATTTTAAGAATAGTTTTGAAATGAAAAATCCCCGCAAAATATCACTTTTAATAACAAAATTATCAATTTCCCAAACATATATATGCTAGGTATGTTATTATACGTAATTTAAGCTTCAATTTAATGTAAAATTCAACCACAAACGCTTCGCAAAACGTTTTAAAATGTTCTTAAAACTAATCGGGTTTGAACATTGAGTTTGAAACAAACTGATTTCAAATTCTCACATGAAAATAACTTTGCTTTCCTCTTTATTTAAATACTTTAATATACAAAAGAAAGGGTAATTAATAAAACTATACACTGTAATTCTCTGCTGTCTTTCTTCACTTATATACACAATGATAGTATATAACTATCAGTTCGATATTCGCAGTATCGCCCACCACTATCAGTTATAAATATATCAATTATAAAACAAACAGTAGTACAGTACATCAATACTTAAAACAAACTTACCTTCATTAACGTTGGTGACTTTGCTCTATTCTCTTAGACGTTTTTAGACGTTTTTTTGGCTCTCAGAAAGGTTTTGAAATTTACAAAATCTTGCAAAAATAGAACTTGCATAATAAATGTTCGTTATTTCGCTGTCGTCAATGCAGTCGTTATAATGCAAATTTCAATTTGACCAATCAGTGTTCACTATTCACGACAGTCCGCTACATATTTTGAGATCAGTGAGGATGACCACCACTGAGCTATACTATATTACTGGAGGAAGTGCTCGGCAAAAAAAGTGTCCGCAAAAACATGGCGGATTTTCGCGCCATATGACGCCATTTCCATGACAACTGGTTCCTCCGGCTCATGAAATTACCACTGACCAGGCTCAATTCTGAGCCCGCTACAATTTTCACACCCCCCTGGTTTTATCAAAAATATTTTTCCTTTTCGACGTTTTTGCAGTAAATTCTCGCTGTTTTTTTATATTTTTTTGACTTTTGACCATTGGTTCAAAGATTTAAAAGTCGTACACACTATTCTCACCCGCGAAAGACAAAAAACCGATATGAAAACCCCGAAAAATTTAGGCAAAGACGATATTTGATGGCACAGCTATTCAGGTAAATTTTCACATACTATTGATATGCTTTTTAATATTTTTAATTTTTGAAAGATAGTGGGAGTAAATGATAGAATATAATCCATTAGATAACAGGCTCTTTGTATAGTATAACGTATTATTTTCCGCCGTGTATTCAAAGTCTTGTCGTAGGCTACTGACAAATACAGAAACTTTGTTTTTATATTCAAAGTGTTTTTTTTACTTTTATACTAGCTTTGTTAAATTGTTGGCTGGTCATGGTTTTTGTTAAACAAATTTTGTTTTATTTAATTCAGTTAAATCAGTTTTTTCCCTCAAATCAAAAGGGGTTTTCTATATAGACTGATGGCTGAAATCTGACATGCTTGATTTTATGCAATTGTATGTGCTATTAAAATATTAAAGTGTATATACAGGTGTAAAGGCATGAAACAATGTGCTTCTATCTATATTCTTTGTGTTTATATACACTAGAGTCTGTGTTTATTATAGTATGCATAATCTAGGGTGCCAGTAGAAGCTAGCCTAGGGGTACCAGAAGCTCAGGATACTGTGGGCAACTTAATATCTGGTAATATGATTTCTACCTAGATTTCTGACTGACATGTTGAATTGAGGATTCTTGAACCACTAGAAATAAGATTGTACTTCTTGAATGTTGGGTACCAATCACAAGTGTAGTCAAGTGTAGGTATAAGCAAAGAATCTAGATTATAGACTTTATAGGGTTGCACTGGATCTCATTATACAGGCCAGAACTGAGAAAGTCACACATGCTAGTCAGACATCAAGTCAGAAACAATTTAATTGGTAGATAATGTCACTTCCAGTCCATGCAGGTGGATTTATTTGGGGTTTTGTTCATTTCAGTCCTCTCTCTGTGCACCCCTGTATGAAGCAACTACCTGAAACTAAGAAATCAATGAACTTCAACATTTCAGGTGAAAGACCTATAGTATTATTTTTCAGGTAGTTGCATGATACATTGAAGCCTTTAAATAGTGTGGTGGCTTAAGCTGCTTTTCTCATTCCCTTTCTTCACTTTCTTACTCTTTTGTCTCCAGTGAAAACTTTATTTTACAACATTTTAATTACATAATCTCTTTTTGGTCTAATTGCAGAATTATTTGATGGTGAGACAGTTCATAGTTCAACCTCTTTATTAAAGAATAATCAATTATCAATTATTAGAAATAATTAATTTTGTTAGCAGTGATAAAACTATCCAGACAAGTTATTATTATTATGACTTTGTAGCCAGATGGGTATGATTTTGCTTTGGCTGTTCAGTATTTTGATCCATTGTGATATGTCTTGTGGTACCTGTGAATGACTTTACCTGCAAAATAATAAATGAATGTAACATTACATTAAGATACATCCTTACACTGCAATATAATTATGTAAATATAGATGTTCAGTGTGAAGAATATGGTCTTTGACACTCTTTGTATATAATAAACATGCTATTGTGAAATGGAAATGATCAAATAAAGTTATTTCTGCAACAGCCCTTGCATTCAAACACCTTATTTGTATTTTTCTTGTTCATGCTTGAGCATCAGCCTCAGGATAAGCAAATTCCATTGGATTTGTGAGAGCACTTGAACTATATTGGGTCATTACATGAATTACAGAAAAGATTGAGACTCCCACAGCCTGTGCTACAAAAAACGTTACAGCTGTGACAATGTAGAGGGGTGATCCAAATAATAAAAATGTTAACTTAATATGGACTTAAAATTATTAAGCAATTGAGTGCACCAGCACTTTCCCCTTTAACAAATAAAATTATCTAACATTGGACTGAGCAAGATAACAAAGTAGGGCACAGTGCCCCAATAATGGTTTAAAATAAATTTAAATGCTGAATTTTTTGAAAGTGCCAGAGTGGCAACATAGGAAGCCCAAACAAGCGGGTTTTATTAAATAAAATCCGTAATTAAAACGTTAATTAGCAATAAAATTGCTGTTAGAATCGTTACTACTTAAAAGGTAGGTTGTGGACATGCATCCTAAGTACATACTGCTACAAAAACCTGGTAGTTAGCACTTAAAAGTTAAAACCAATCACAAATTTCATTATTTCAAAGTAATATAAAACAAAACAAGTAGAGAAAAGGATTTTGAACCCAAGATATGAGACAAAATTAATATGAGAATGAGTTTGAACATAAAAAAACAAGAAAAAAGAGGATAACTGAATTACAAAACTACTGTGATATTGTTGAAACTACCAATATTATACATTTGCTGTTTATAACGGTAGTTTTTGACCTTTTCCATCGAAATGGCAAGTTAAATTTGCCCGAAGCAGCCCAAGCTTTGGCAAGCTACAATTTAAAAAAAGTAAAAGAAATAAAACTTTTGTGAATCTTACCTGAAAACAAGAAGTATACTAATCCTTTCGAGTGAATTGTTTCATCTACAAGCAGACTAAAAACTTAAAACTAACACACTTTTTCCTCGACTGTGAAAATATCAAGATTTTCGGTCGAAACTCGAAAATTATGATCAAAATTTTTGCAAAAACCAGGGGGGTGAAGGATTTTATTTCAAGCGCAGGATCGCGGTTGGTCAGTGGTAATTGCCATGAGCCGGAGGAACCAATTGGCGTCAGCAAACATGAAAATCCGCCATGTTTTTCCGGACACTCGTTTGACTGAAGGATAGATAGGAGCACGTCCTCCAGTAATATTATAGCTCAGTGGGCGTAACCCGTAATTCGTCATCAAATGCTGACGAATGCGGAATGCCTCTCAAACGCACACTGGCTAGGACCATGGCGTCAGCATTCTGATGATGAATCATGGCGTGGCAGCCGTTACTCGAGTCAACCTTCTGTGTGCCTTATTCTGTGGCAAGGCGCCACCACCATCTTGGGTAATGTTGATGTGGGCAGGAGTTGGGGTTACATTTGCATTGACATGGAGAAGCTTGTGACGAGGCTTGTTGCAGACGATTGCAGTTTCTCTCCACCCTCTTTCTTTCCTGAGCTTTTCGCATCGGTACCACCTTTGCCTCTCTTCAAATAGGAAAAAACATGCTCGTCGATCTATCACTATTTTCCATCTTTCATTCGGAGTCATACCACGGAAGCTTTGGCATTTATCTAGTACATATAGTGTTGGGAACAATGTATAAGCTAATGCGTATTTTAGAACAATGTATAAGCTAAGGGAACAATGAAAAAGCATTTGTTAAAATGAAGCTTCATTTTGTTAAAATTTGTTAAAGCTTGTACGTTCTAAAGATTTTGAAACCATAAATTAGTTTTCTATGATAAATTGAACATGCGTTACGAACTTATGGTATTTTTTCTTGGGTCAGTTCTGGTTTTAAAAGGCCATTTTCGTAAAATCAATGGACCAATCCCATAATAATCAAAATTTTGATCTCAACAAGTGTAGACAAAATTCCATCACAGCATGAAAGAGCATCACAAAATTAGTAATATTGCAAAGTTTCGTTGCGAAATGTTGTAAAATGCGGATAATATAGCCTTGCGAAATTGCAATTTTCAGTCATTTTGTATTACGAGCGGGAAACGGTTACCACTTTTCCACAATTTTGATCTCAACTAACCTAAACAAAAATTTCATCACAGCTTGAAAGAGCATCACAAAATTACGCACGGAAGTGGTAAACCATTTCCCGTTTGTAATACAAAATGACTGAAAATTGCAAACTTCGCAAAGCTATATATTACCGCATTTTACAACTTTTCGCAAAGAAACTTTGGAATATTACTAATTTTGTGATGCTCTTTCAAGCTGTGATGAAATTTTTGTCTAGATTTGTTGAGTTCAAAATTTTGGTTAATGTGGGATTGGTCCATTCAGTCAGCAAGGATTAAAGGAAAAAATAGCCACTTCCATGCAGTGGCACCTTTATATAGGAGTGCTACTTTCACCATTGTCTTAATATATGCATGGAGCTGCAATATATCCAGAATATATTCTTCAACCTAATATGTTTAACATTTGTGTATTTTTTGCAGTGCCTGTGTGGGTCCTGTTACTTATTATTGGCTTCATTATCCTTGTCGCTCTCGCCTGTTGCTTTTATCGTTACTGTTGTAGAAACCGACCAAGTGGAAGCAGGTAAACATGCAGAAATCCCCCTGATCCAGGGTACCTTTCTACCCATACAACTATTGAGTCAATGGGATTGGTAGTGAGTCTTATATACAAAATTAAATTAAATTGCTTACTAAAAAACTAGTTTCATATTATACTTGTGTGATGTTACTCTGAGTGTATATCCACACCGGGCAGGCTTGAAACATATGCCTGGCCACGGTGGGATTCGAACCTACGACCTTTGGAATACTAGCTCAACGCTCTGCCGACTGAGCTACGCGGTCAGGTCGGTTCGAGTATGCGATATTTCGGAACTGAGTCTAGTTCCTTCGATATCAGTGTAATCTAATAATCATGATTTTAAAAGGTTTCATAGTTTCATATTATCCTGACACAGCAGAGTACAGCGAAAAATTCGTTGTCTCGAGCAGGATTCGAACTTGCATCTTCGGGTTTCTAGACCGCCAAGACAAGCGCCAAGTTATCACGAAAATATTTCGTGTAACAATCCCATAGGTGCGAATTCGAATCTCGCTTGAGACAACGAATTTTTTGTTGTATTCTGCAGGGTCAGAATTACCCCTGTAAAATCACTAGAATGACCACTGTGTTCTGTGCCTCCTGACATGCAGGACTGTGGGGGTTTCACTAACTGACTGAGACGATTCACTGGCTAGCTGACTGGGACGACTGTTCCTTATTATTTATTGAAGGATTTGGGGACTCTGCCTAGACTCGATTCTATTATGTTTGTGATGTTACTCTGAGTATGTATCCACACCGGGCAAGCTTGAAAAATATGCCTGACCACGGTGGGAATCGACCCTACGACCTTTGGAACACTAGCCCAATGCTCTGCCAACTGAGCTACGCAGTCAGGTCGGTTCGAGTAGGTGATATTTAGGAACTGATTCTAGTTCCTTCGACATCAATGTAATCTATTAATAATCATGTTTTTTCAAGCTTGCCCGGTGTGGATACACACTCAGAGTAACATCACAAACATCATATTCACCTGAGTACACAACACCAACACAAGAAACTCGATTCTATTAGATAAACAGCCACTTCACCTAGACTGTCAGTCACATCACATTCGACCTCTCAGAGTCATTTGAGGGATGACCTCGTTTTAGTTCTTCTGTCATTTTGTTAAAGTCCGTGCCTTCTCCATAGCATCGTCAATATTTTTAGCATACTGACGTACAGTGCCTTAGAAACGCTTTCTTTATTGTTTATTCGCTCCCTGACTGGATTTATGTTCTTTGTAATGGTCTCTTCGATCGAACTTTGTTTTTGAACTCTCTTCGATCGAACAAGAAATAAACGTATTACGTTCAAAACAGCATCAGTGTGACATGTCATTGCTGCATGCGATTTCAGGTTACAAAAAGAAGAAGAAGAGTTTGATCTTAAACGAAAGAACCTCAAGGCTCAACACACAGAAAGGTAAATAATGAAGGAAAGACTCTACACCTGTCCTTAAGGACTGGTCATTAATAATGGGAGTGGAGGCGGGGACGGGTCGATGCACGTGCTTTATACTTACTTGTTATACATTTTGATTAAACGATTAAAGAAAATTTACCATTTAGTATATACCAATAGTTGCAATATAAATGGCTTCATACATGCAAGTTTATTAGAATTAAAGTTTTCTCACAGTCCAGAATTCTTGTGGGATGTGGCATTTTCCTGTGATCTATTATGTTAGGGGCCGATTACGTGGAGCACTTTCAACCCCGGGAATGATCTCAGCCCTGTTAACCGGGTTGAATTTTTTTGCAATTACATGGACGATTTCAACCCCGAGGTTGAAATGCTATAGTTCCCGACATTTATTCCCGGAAGTAAAAAAAGCGGTTCCATAGCCTCCATTTTGTTTTCTTGTAATAAATAGTCACTACCACGCATGCTCGAATAATACATGAATAATTTCGACGCTGACCAAAAATAGCGGCTCATTTCTTCTTGAGTTTCCATTTTCGCGTCGAAGAGCAAAAATATAGACTTTCAGAGAATATTGTAGCTGTTTACTATCAAATATGTTTGTGAAACAGTTGATAATCTCACTGAGGAAGGCCAACGGTTTCTGAAAAGCTAAAGTACGTCGAAATCAGCTTTGGAATAGACTATATTTTCACCGGGGAAACATGAACAAAATGGAGTATTTACATCAACACTAAATTTTGCTCGTGCCTACAGAGCTAGTTGGATTAAAACAGATGTTAAGAAGTAAGTGAAATCGTGAACTTTGTGAATTATACTTTCATTAAAATGTTTCGGAAGGTCTGCTAATGTCAAACTACACGTGTGACAGAGCTGTCAGTATACCCATATTTCAATGTTTATGTTGAAATGACCTATCTTCTTTGAGGTATAGCTTAAAATTTAGGGTATGCTCATCACTTGAAACTTATCTATAGTCTTTATATTAGCATTAAAATCATTCATGGGGAAAATGTGCCAAAGGGTTGAAATTACCCTTGTAAATGTACACTATTTTTGACATGCTTGGGTTAGTATTTTGAAAAGGTGTTCTGGAAGGAAAATATGTCTTGAACAATACTGGTTGAGCCTTAAATTATAACTAGTGTTATGTAAATCACCGAAAATTGAAAAAAATCTGGTTCATACACAATATTTTGGACTCTATGAGGTCCCAAATGGGGCTTATTTCAATGTTGAATCTGTTTACCTAAAAAAACAGGTTTTTCTAATTGCTTTTTCACCTGGGTTTGTGGCAATGCCAGTTATGCGACCACGAAAAATGCGCGCGGCACTTTTTTTGGACACTGAAGATGGTAACATTTGATGTTGTCTTATATTGCCATCCTCTTATCGTAGCATAACTTAACTTATTTTAGTGAATTTGTTAAAGAGTTGTGTTCACTATATGCTTGTAGTATCTAAGATTTTTTCATAGCATTATATGATAAATTTAAGTTCTGTTTTATTTTATTTTTAGGTGATAGTATCTGTTCACTCCAGTGTTGGTATCAAATTTTGGTCAAGTTTCAATTATTATTTCATATTCCTTTATTCAAATATCCAAATAAATGGAATATGACATCAAGCTGGAGGACTAGATCCTGTTTTCAAACTTGTTTTTTGTAAAAATAGAAAATAACAACTTATTCTGTGTTGTTCTAATAAAAACCATTGTTTTTGATACGCATATATTTTAATTTTATTCTTTGTTAAAATGTGTACCTGAAATGCTGAAATCTTTCAGATCAGCTAACAATACCTTTATAACTTATATAGCCAAGTGTTCTATCTATTTTTGTTCAGATTAAACAAATAATGGATAAAATATTAGATAAGATTTTTTCAAAAAATATGAACTTGCCTGTTTTCAAAGCATAAAAAGCAATAAAATAAAGCAAAAGTACTTATTTTTAATTTAAAACCTTTGAAATGCACAGCTTAATGTTTTCCTCTAAATATTACAAAGTTTTCGTTCATTAAAATGTTGTTTTATCAGCTTTAAAACCAGATAAATCCACGAAACACTCCTAATATACGTCGCCATATTGATTTTCTGCGCGCATGCTCAGACAAATTGCCTACCTGTTAGCCCTGGGTTGAAACGATTACAGGACATATTTTCAACCCAGGGCCGAAGCCCCCGCGGTTGAACTCGGCCCTGGGTTGGAAATTTTGTCATGTAACGGCGCGCGTAGTTCGAGTTTTGTATTGAAGACTGGGCTGAAATTTCAACATGGTCAACAGGGCTGCATGAGTTCAACCCCGGGGTTGAAAATGCTCCATGTAATCGGCCCCTTAATAGCACCTGGTTGCAGACACAATTTAAACAATAGTAATTTTAGCCATTCTGTAATCCACAGCTATACAAATCATGCAGGTTATTTATTCCCGCCGGATGTCAAGCGACTATAAAGTTTATTCGCGGCAATAAAATTACAGGAAACGTAAGGTCAAGGTTTCGGTGGTTATAGCTCCTTTTTTATGTGAGCAGATGTACAGTTGTAGAGTTTGTGGGTTTATTGTATGTTTCTTACAGAGAAACCGAAAGAGAAAAGAAGAGAGACGAAATGCGCAAGAAATATGGTAAGATATGTTTTTATTCTACAGTAATACACAGTTAAAATATAACTGCAAGCCAATTTTCTCGTGTAGTTTACAAATCAGCTGAGAGATGCATACACTGGGTGCATGCAGCATGTTCGCGCGGTAGATATTGAGTTCATCGATAAAATTTACAGAGCAACACTGTCAAAACTGCAGTGTATTCTGAAAGTTAATATTTCAATAAAAATACATTGTTGCAATAAATGTCGAGTTTTCCTTATTTTACATGATTAGACATGATCATTTCATCTGTTTTAAAACCCGACGAAGGGTCTTCGCTCGAAACGTCGATAGTGCTTTATGTACTATTTAAAGCACGCGTAGGAGTGTTTTATCACATATAAAACACGACGCGTAGCGGAGTGTTTTATATGTGATAAAACACTCCTACGCGTGCTTTAAATGGCTTCAAAAACGACTCATCTTATACGAGTTCATTGGCGAAGTAATTTTTAAAATAAACTTTGTCTAAACCGAGAAAATCAAAGCTAAAGTTTATGTAAATTAACATGGTTTTTTATCACATATAAAACCACGACACGCTTATGATTTTTCTTTGTGTTTTCCTCCTGAATTATTAATGAGTTTTTGAAAGAGATTTCGAGCACTGATAAAACTGATAATCTCACATGTGAGATTATTTATGATAATCTCACATGTGAAAATTATCGCTTTTCAATTATCGCTTTTCTGCAAAAAATATCGCTTTTCAAAGACTGTCCTTTATATAATAAACAGATTGGAAATACCAGATTTATTTCTCGTGTTGAACATGATATCTCACTCGTTCGCTGCGCTCACTCTTGAGATATCATGTTCAACACTCGAAATAAATCTGGTATTTCCGCGCACCCATGTATTATATATCTATATATTTACCGTATTTGCATGGAACATCTGTTTTGGCCGTTTATATTTGTAGTATTTAGCAATCTCATGGCCTCGATTTTTGCTAATTGACATTTGCTATTACTAATAGTAAAGTGCATTTTGTTGTTTCGCTTATTGTTACATCCGTATATCACTGAAATATCTGTATCAATATATCGATATCGAAAGAAAGGCAACTATCAAAATACTATCGAATTAAAAAAGGCCAAAAGGGATATTCTACGTGTGGGACGCGAGAATGACGTCTGACTCAATTCGGCTAAATCTCAAATTTTAACTTCCAACCAGCGAACGGGCTTACCCTGCCTTACGAAATTAGGGAATTTATTGCGGCCTGTGGAGGAGGTGGGCTAACTGTAGGACCTCATTAAGTGATCGTTTCAGTGAAGAGCAGCGCTCACTTATGCATGGTTTTATATGCTTTATTAAACAACTCGAAATTCGCGTTGAATGTCCCGACATTCTCCGTAATATCTATCTTCTGAGAGCGTCAAGTTTGCGGCCGCACTTTCCCTAGTGATACTCGGTTTACTTATACTTTCATCTTTTCTTATGCACTCATGCAGGCATAAATAAAGATGATACTGACGATGCATTGGTTAATTAAAGCAAGTACCAGCGATTTGAAAATAATCCTCATGCAAGTTTAATGTACATTTCATAGTAAGAACATTGTGTAGTGTGTACCCACACCGATAACTTCTTGTATAGTATGCACGAATATTGTAACTAAATGTATCATTGTAGTATATACCTTCACAATTTGTGTACATAGCTAGTATATATCGTTAGATCATAACTGGTTAGGTATCGCCTGGAAACTTTACTGTAATTACGGTGAGTTTGGCAAATAACCGGATTCATATCTGCACCACCGAACAACTATCCAGTTTACTAGATATATAAAGATAATAAATGCATAAATAGAAAGTTTTCAGCGCTGCTAAAAATCTTTTTTCGTAAATTTTAAGCCGGTTTTCAAGAATACATATAAGGCCATTTATACGGGACAAAATAAGTCGCGACGTACATAAAACGCAACTTTAAATAAGACGCGAGTTTGTCGTATAAAAGGTACAAATTTCTTATGCTTATAAGTCGCGTCTTGGATAAGACGCGACTTAAATAAGAACAGGATTTTTAGCTGTTCTTATTTAAGACGCGTCTTAAATAAGACATTTTGGATAAAAGGTCTAACTACACATGCTCGAAACTTGAAACAACGTAAAATTAGTAGCCTTTCATATTAAAACAAAAACAACCAAAACAACATTATAGTTATAGCAAGTAAATAAGAACCATTTATGCGATAACTCCGCTTATTTAAGACGCATCTTATGTAAGTCGCGACTTATTTTGTCCCGCCCATAAATGGCCCTAATATTCATGTTGACGGATTGATCATGCTCTTCGCATGCGTGAAAAGACTGGGACTGGCCTTCAAGTTTGGCTTCAAGTTTCTGGTTGGAGGTAGCGTTCCAGTTCCAGTTCGCAATTCTCACATACAAACTCTCGCTTGCCAACACTCATCAACTCACATCCTCGTGTAATACGAGCAACAAAATTGCCAAAACTTGGAACAAAAACTGATTTCCACCCATGTTAATTCAAAATGTTCAACACACACTGTGCCAGATTTTCATTGAACTGAATTGAACACTGATGCCTACAAGTGCAACATGTGAAAGGCTATTTTGTTGCGCAGGGTTTTAATTTTTCAGACCACAATGCTGCTCAATGTGTGAAAATTCTTTTTCTGGTTAAATCAAACAATTGTTTTGTCTAATTCACTTCGTATATTGACAATTAGCATAACTCAATCTATAATAAATCGTAGTCTGACTCGTGCTATTGCTTGGCATTATAAATATAATATATATTTGACATAATTATCGCAGCTATTTAAATTAACAATTAGATTACGAGCTCAAGATTTCTATGAGGTGATAGTTGATGAGGGCGAAGCCCAAATCAACTATCACCTCATAGAAATCGAGAGCAAGTGATCTAATTGTTTTAGTAGAATCAGAAATCAAACATAAAATATTCCTCAGAAAAACGCGAGCCGGGAGCCATTTAAAAAAAAATGCGCCAGGAAAATGATTGTTTTGCTACTCGCTATCTATCGATGATTAGATAGCGAGTAGAGTAGCCAATCAAATTACAGCATTTGCAATAGTATACTAGTATGATTGTACTAAATTTTAAAAAAAATGGCTTCCATTATCAAATTATTGAATTATTTTGTGGAATATTTTATGTTTGATCTCTGATTCTACTAAAACAATTAGATTACTCGCTCTCGATTTCTATCAGGTGATAGTTGATTCGGGCTCGAGCTCGTAATCTAATTGTTAATTATAACATTTTTGTAACTCGTAACTTTGTAACTAGTTACAAAGTTTTTAAAGTAACTTTGTAACTGTAACTAGTTATTTTTATTTCATTGTAACTTGTAACTTGTAACTTGTAACTTGTAACTTGTATCAGTAACTAGTTACTTTTCTGATGATGTAACTGCAACTGTAACTATAGTTACAAAAATTATGTAACTTTTACAGCACTGGTGCGGTGACAGGTCTGTTGCCAGAAATAGAAATAAATTTTGTGATTATTAAAAGACACTTAAGTTAAAATATACTAAAATTGTCTGTACCAGTGTGGGTAGTACCAATACGTGAAAATGCTGTGCTGAGTGGTTATAGTACTACCTTAAAAAACAAGCAGAAACTCGACGTTTCGAGCGAAGGCCCTTCGTCATGGCCCTTCTTCGGCTACTAACTCTTGACGAAGGGCCTTCGCTCGAAACGTCGAGTTTCTGCTTGTTTTTTAAGGTAGTAATATAACCACTTAAGTTAAAAGTTGTTCTTTGGTCTGTGTTTTATCAAATTTATCAATACCCGAGCAGATCACTTGACGAAAGATTATTATTTTAACGAGTTTAGACTTTAGTGTTTTTGTTAGAGTTAAGTAGCTCAGACACATTTTGTAAGAAAGATTTGTTCATGTGTACTGTCAACGAGATAGGGTGAGTCAACGAGGGCTATGTCTCAAAAGCTGCAAATTGAGAGAGATGACATATAAACTAAATCAAAACGGAAAAAAGGTATACCATATCTGGTGTGTTCCGTCTAACATCTATTAGTTCTAACTTCTATTCCCAACCGCTACGAGCTCGAATACCCACGAGGCGTTGCAGTTGGCATATAATGTTAGACAGAACATTAATGTTAGACAGAACACACCCGGGGGCGGTTGTTCAAAACTCTGTCAGGGGTGAGGTCGTCATGTTTTGACCAACTTTTCCTAGAATTTTGACCAAGTCGTAAATATTTTCCCCGAAAATGTTGTCGACGGGGAGGGGGGATGTCAAACATTTTTCTGGAGTAACATAAGCGAAGCTTAAATTTTTTCCCCGACCAATATAAGAAAAGCTTGCAATTTTCTCCGGGCAAACATAACCAAAGCTTAGAAATTGTTTAAATTTGCGAAAGACATAACTTTGACCATCTTTTATCTCAAACTTTGACCAAATTTTACCAACTTTGTTCTCAAACTTTGACCAACTTTTGCCAAGTTTGACCTTAAACTTTAAGCAAATATTTTCCATTTTGACCAATGTTTTGAATTATTGGGGGTCACACACCCCGGTAGCGACGTCCCTGTTCACATTCGCACTACGTCCAGTCTTTCGGCTGCTGGTAAGTCTCCAGAAAATGTCAGTATTTAGTGTAAATACGGCTTTCTAGTGTGATATTTCTAAATTATAGAGAAGAATATAAGATTCATATTTTTCGTTTCTGATCAGTATCGTTAAAAACTCAATAATTCATGAGGAAAATACAAAAGAAATCGCTGCCGTGTCGGTGGTTTTATATTTGAGTAAAAAAATCATTTTCAATTGAAAAATCAATTTGTTTTTTACGTTTTTAAAACACTCGCTGTCCGTGCTTTATCAGATATAAAACACTCGAGCACTCCTGCTCGTGTTTTAAATAGTACACAGCTAACCCAGGCACCCTGGGATTATTTGCAGCCCCTTTGAACCACCGTAGTAGCTACCTCCTCCGCAGGCGCTTAGGGAGCATTACGTTTCTAAAAGTGGCCCGCAAATCTGCACCGCCCGCAAATTTGCCCGGAAAAGGGCCTGCGGAGGAGGTAGCCGTAGTAGCGTTACCAACTACACATTGGCCGTTTTTATACTAGAGACGCATGCGTCTGGACGAACTTGGGCAAGCATTTGTTGTTCGTCTGGTTATGCGTCCTTAGTATAAAGACGGGCACAAGACGCATTATGCGTCTAGACGAACTATGTTCGATTCTTCGTCTTAAGAGACGTACAGGCACAACCGATGATAGTTCGTCTAGACGCATAATGCGTCTTGTGCCCGTCTTTATACTGAGGACGCATAACCAGACGAACAATAAATGTTCAATAGTTCGTCGCATTGGCCGTTTTTATACTAGAGACGCATTATGCGTCTGGACGCATAATCCGTCTTCTACATTATTCGTCTAGTATTATTCGTCCCGTCTTTATACTAGACGAATAATGTAGAAGACGGATTGTGCGTCCAGACGCATAATGCGTCTCTAGTATAAAAACGGCCATTGAGAGACACTGAGGACAAACTAGCTGTTCCTACGCCCCATACCAACTACCTAAAGAATAGCTTTGGTTATAGTGCTGTGGAACAGCCTTCCTGTTCATTTAACTGCAGTAGCTATTTTATATTAAGTATATAAAGTTTTGTCTCCACGGCACTCATGGAAGCAGGAATTATAGTTATTTGTTGTAATTTTTTTTCTATCCCTGTAATTGTTTGAACTCCTGATGAGTTTTTTTTACCGTGGTTAAATAGAGTATAAGTATTTGATTTTGAATTTGCCACGCAAGCTAATTACGCTAATTGGGGATGATTCAATATAATCCCACTTAATCACCTCATATAACCATTTATCCATGTTAATCCCCATTCTAATGCCCTTGATCAGCGATTGGCTGAGAGCGATCCAATTTCAGGACAAGTACTCAAGTAGATTTATTGTCAACAGCGACAGAAATTGTCCCGTTTTGTTTACATTTTTTTAGCGTTGTTTTATGCTAGTAGACTGGATTTTATGGCGAAAATCGCTATGAAATGAGAAACAAAAAGCGCTGAATGATAAAAATCCTCAAAGTCGTGCATTAAATGTGGTAAGTCGTGAAATATATTACATATAAGCGATCGATAATACACGTTTGGAATTTTGGAGTAAAGCTGTGCTTTTAGGCCTCTATATCGAGTCTTTGAATCAGTTTTTCTTTTGCTTCTAGTCATAGATACTATTAAGTAGAATTTAGAATTTTTTACACTGATCGACATTTAAATTGTCATCAGAGTGATTAAATATCCTGTCCGGAATTTTACGCAGCTTTAATAGTGGCGAATACGCGCCGCGGTCATATTATTGAAGTGTTTTTATTAATACAAACTGATTTGCACTACATGAACAGAAATTATTATTATGAACAAAAATAAGTGGAACAGAAATTTGACACATTAATACTATTCCTGTGCTGAAATATGCTGTATGTTCACATACTGTTCACATGGGACTGGATGAATTCTAAGCTGTATATTCATATTTACAAGATTTTTTTCTTTTCATCATGAAACCAGTTGAATTTGACAACAGTCTTTTAATTTCTGTGTGAACAACGTCAACAACCATTTGTTTGATTTTATGTACCATTCCAAATTCACCCAGTCTATTAACGAGAACATACTGTAGTCTGTGGATAATAAGCA
This sequence comes from Paramuricea clavata, assembly GCA_902702795.2. Taxonomy (NCBI): domain Eukaryota; kingdom Metazoa; phylum Cnidaria; class Anthozoa; order Malacalcyonacea; family Plexauridae; genus Paramuricea; species Paramuricea clavata. Next base: position 20,457 of record CACRXK020003408.1, on the reverse strand, counting down.
GAATATTTAATTATTTATGGCCTTGGAGCATATATTGGTGCCAAGATTATATTGGCACAAATTAACATATCCACCAAATTTTTACTGGATAGTGCCGGATGTCTGCATTTTACTGGATACCGGTATCCAGCCCTACTTTATTATTTTACTCTGTCTAATGCCAGACAATAGGTGTGGAGAGTGCTGCCAATGGGTTAATTAGACTGCCCTGTTAACCCTTTAAGTGGCAATGTGCCCTGATGCACCCTACTTTTAAATTATTAATTTTATACTCTGTCCAACACCAGATGATTTATATCAAGGAGAGAGTGCTGCCACTCAATGGGTTAACTAAAATATATATTATACCTATTATTCAGTCAATATATTGCCCAAATTTAAAATTAAACTGTCTTCAAAGCCCTTTTAAAATTATATGTAACTACCTAGGCTCGATCCAGCCGGTGGGGGGAGAGACCCACCGGCTGGATCGAGCCTAGTAACTACCCAGATATATTTTGAAGTTCTTTGTTTGTATGTTAAAGAATTCCACAAACTAGTTGCTCTATGTTACAATATTAAGTTTCTAACTTAAATTAATCAAATTTAGGTGCAGGTAATAACTAAAGGCATATCTTTAAGCTTAATTCCTACTAAAATTATAGCTGGTGTAATTGTTTTTAATAATAAGAGTTTGTAATATTCAGGGACGCCGGAACTGGGAGGGGCAGCCGCCCCTGTTGCCCTTTACCAGGAGGGGCAAGGGGGCATTGGTGCCCTTTCAATTTACAGGATTGCCTTGGCAAAATAGCGAATTGTCAGAAATGTTAGTGCAATTCTTGGAATTTTTACACTTTACCGTACCGGAGTAATCACTACACCCCATCAAAACATGCCAAATAAAAGAACAGAAAAACCGTCAGAACACACGCCATGAAATACTTGCGGTATGGTAAAGTGTAAAGTACCCCAATTCTTTTACATATTTGCTTCAGAAAACGCAAGAAACGCAGTCATCGAGCTTCAAGAATAGCACAATCACCTGGCGGAGAACCCCTTCACATCCCTATCATCCAATAAATAGAAAACGGATTAGGCGAAGTTCAACTCCCGATGTTTTGTAAACATCTCTTAGTATATATCAATTCAAAAGTGGCCTTTCACGAAAATCTGCCCCCCTTGCCTTCACATTGTTCCGGCGTCCCTGGTAATATTGTTCTGGAACATGACCGAATAACATTTATATGCTAAGCATAGCAAACATCTAGAGTTCATGTCTCTGATGGTATTTCATTTACTGTAGCCTTCACGAGTACTTTGTCACTTGGAATACACAATCATACTAGTCCAGTTGATAGATAATCTTGACAGCTAAGCACATAACTTGACTTTACAAGAGCTCCAAAATAGAGATTCCTCTCTGGTAGGAAGTGAGTTTAACTTTTTAGCATGATTTGAAAACTCAAAAACATGATTGTTCCAATTTACTAGTTGTTAACATCTTACAGTATTTCTCGTACCCAATGAAACTAACGGTAGCATGGTGGCATAAACAACGTTGATTGGAGGGTGTAGCTCTGTTGGAGAAGGTTCACGCTGCTTAGTTAGTTTACTCAGCAAGTCGGCTTACAACGAGCTTTACTCTGCACAGCTGTCTTGTAGGCAGAAGGAACCTCTGGCCACCCCAAACATCCCGGCTTGAAAACTTCAAAAACATGATTGTTCCAATTTACTATAGTTGTTAACATCTTACACTCTCGTACCCAATGCAACTAACGGTAGCATAGTGGCACAGAGTAGATAAGACATACAGAGACGTAACTGACCGTTGTAAACTCTGCGGAAGATTATGTTATCATGTACCCACTTATTTTCAGACGACCGGGCGAAAAATGATCAACTGCGCGTGCTCAGAAAGTTTAAAGTGAGTCGTCATCAGGTCGTCATCCAATCAAATGCATGCATCTAGTAACTTGCCGAGCATGCGCACAAAAAAAGTGGGTACACTAGTTACGTCTCTGTATGTCTCTACTCTGTGATAGTGGCGTAGTAATGTTCAAACAACGTTGATTGGAGGGTGTAGCGACAGAATAAGGTACACAGAAGGTCGACTTCTTTGTTTTTCCTATGATTGTCCTATGATTTTGGCGTAACCGCAATTCGTCATCAAATGCTGACGCCATGGTCCTAGCCAGTCCGCGTTTGAGAGACATTCACCCCCCCGATACGTCCAGGGGGGAATGCCTCTCAAACGCGCACTGGCTAGGACCATGGCGTCAGCATTTTGATGATGAATCATGGCGTGGCAGTGGTTACTTGAGTCTACCTTCTGTGTGCCTTATTCTGTGGTGTAGCTCTGTTGGAGAAGGTTCATGCTGCTTAGTTTGTTTACTTGGCAAGTCAGCTTAATTACGACGTGCTCGGCTACTCTGTGCAGCTGACAGCTGTCTTCTAGGTGGAAGGAACTTCTGGCCACCCCAACATCCCGGGTTAACTAATATCAATAATGCCATTAAGAATTAACCTCTCCGTGGACAGAACTATACCGTTACACCAACCATGGAGACGAACAACCGGAATTGTTTTACATTATACTACAGGAGAAGACAAGCATAGGAACAGCAAATAAACATATACTGACCAACTCAACCAGGCTGATCATAACCCACCAACTACGAAACACATCATCAACAGGCATTTCTTCTCATGGATGTGGAGCTACAAAAATAAATATACTACCAGGCGCAGGCACCCGAAGCAAAATAAAAAACACCTGGACAAGCCGGAGATCATGCCCGGTGAGCGGGTGCTGCAGCAATTGACAGCAAAAAAACACCAAACGAGACAGGAAACGAGACTTTAAAAAAATGGCATCGCAGATTTTTTAGATTTGAATTAATGTGAAATCAATGTAGTATAAAGTAAAGCATTGCATGGAAAAAATGGGAGTCACCATGCTTTTTTTCCCATAAATTGGCTTTTTTATAGTGAATCTCTATGAAATTAAAATCTATGACCATCCAGATATCTGTGTAAAGAACGTTTTGAAATGTCGTTCTGTATACCTGATTTATTTAAAACTGCGTTGAGCTACCTTACATTAAGCAGCTTGTGTGTAAATTACAGTAGCTATCACCATAGACTGCAATTACTGTACATTTCAGCCTTTTGATTGTGCTTTTTACTTTAGTTGAAGTGGCTCAGTAATATGCTCAGCAATTATACAGAATTTTTCCAGAGGTGACAATGTCATTGGCAAGATGCCAGGGAAGCCTACAAAAGTTCCAAATAGGTGACGAATAACATTTACTTTGTAATTGTAATATTGAGTAATAACCAAATATGTTTTATCTTGCCAACTAGTTATTAATTAAATCTAATTTAGTGTTAATATTACTGTACAGTAGTAGTAGTTCTGTCACCGTATTCATTATGAAATAAGTTGATTGATTTTTGTAGTGAAGAAAAGTTATTGAAGAAATTACTTAACATTCTAAAGCATCCAGCCAAGAAACCACAGGTACTGTATGGCAACTGCTTCCCTTCGCATCATACCAAAAAGGATGAAACAATGAGTGACTGGATAGCAACGAGAACAGTGAGATTTTCCAAACAATGAAAAGACAATGGAACATTCTTATCACTGCATTGTGACTGGCTGATGACACTGTCTATTGTTATGCTATGAACCCTTTATGGAGCCATGTGTAAAGCCAGTTTTCCACTTCAATCGTACCGAAACGTAGCGTATTTCTTTGTTTCCTGACCACTAGAGTGGAACTAATGACTTCGACACAAAAGAAAATACTACGGTGCGTTACGATACGGTTGAAGTGGAAAACTGGTTAAAGCCGGTTTTCCACTTCAACCGTATCGTACCGAAACGTAGCGTATTTCTTTGTTTCCTGACTACTAGAGTGGAACTAATGACTTCGACACAAAAGAAAATGCTACGATACGTTACGATTGAAGTGGAAAACTGGCTTAAGGCTAGTCCGGTTGGAACGGAGATACGTTTTCTGCGTAAATGAAAACTGTCCGCTATGTTGGTATATTATTTCATGTTAGAAAGAATGACAAAGAGACACAGTCCCTATTTGGAACGAGTTTGTTGTTATACTTACATAGACCAGGCTTGCATGTACAGGCCCAACATGGATGCCATGTCATTTAACAAGACACCAGTGAGACAAACACAGTGAACAAAAAGGATATTTATTCTGCATTACTGACCTAATTGCTCATATTTATTCTAGTGACCTGTCATTACTTTGTTTTAGCTGCCTGTTTTGTCAGACACTAAAAAGAAAGAATCATCAAATGTTGCCGCTGTTGTTAAGCAATCTGCCGAAGGGAAGTGTTTGGAGCAGTTCAGGTAATCACTATAGGCTTGCATGCAAACTGTAATTTTGTGACACATGTGTCACAAAATTACACTTTGCACCTATATTTAATATTCATTCTATTCATTGTTTCATTAACTTGATCTGAAAGTGAATTGTCTTTATTTTAGTATTTTGTTTCAAAATGTGAGGACATTTTCAACACATGTTTATGGCGGTTACTTCAGCCAGGTAATGTAATTATGTGAAGTGTAATGACTAGATTTCCGCATTGAAGACTGCATGCACAATACAAGATTGTAAAATCAATATTGTCGCTCCTCGATGAGTTTCAATTTTCAAGTAGTTTCTTAGGGCTCAGTTACACGTTACCGGATTCGCTTGTTACAACATCGAATTTAACCGTTTCAGGAACCACTTAACACTTGGAATTGCGATTATATGTAATAATGTTATTTAACGAGGCTTACAAATAACCGCTGAAAGCTGAATGACTATAGCTATAGTGGGCATATGACAAAATTCTTCCTAAACGGCATATATGTTCATGTCGTACCAAGTGAATCCAGTATCGTGTAACTGGGGCCTTAATTCAGTTCCGTGTTTGAATTCGCTATACCTGAAAAAGGTAATTCTGTACTAATCATACAGTGCTGTTACTATAATCATATACTAACACTGATTTACTGTACCTTTCGTACAGATCTTTGAAGCACTACTGAAACAACGTCTCGTTTGCACGTAAGTTCAGTTTTGTAAAAAATATGCACGTTTTAACAAGCTACAGTAGCTTATAGTTGATTGTTTGTTGTGATTAATTTCGTACTAGGGAATGGATGACCCTAGCACCAAGAGAAGATGTGTTGAGAGTGTTCACATGTCTTCGTATGTTGATGAGAGATTCAAGTTACCAAGTAAGGACATGGCGATAGTTTTATACAATTTTTGCTGATATAATATCAGAAACTCATACATCTACAGCTATATGGCGAGTCTCAATGTAACCGCTTTGGTCAAAAACTAACATTGCAGTCATGATCAAATCAAATCAAAAATTTTTCCGTAAGGTACTGTACTGTACGTGCTTCCAAAAAGTGAAATTTTTACAACCTGTTTACTTTTTGCAGCAACTATTCTTCAAACTTGGTGGTGTAAAGACACTAGTGCAGGTATTACGTTTTAGCAACTATATATATCGTTTCTCATTTAAACCCCATAAAGAAAACAACTGCCGCGTAAAGTTAAGAGAGCATACTAATTGATGTGTAACAATCCGCGTATTATCTTTGATTTGATAATCTGTATTATTATATGGCAAGTATCACTTTTTATTATATGGCAAGTATCACTTCCGGTGAGATGGTGGACTGTGATTGGCTGAGAAGCACTTTCAGCGGTCCATTACTTTCTCGTGTAAAAACAAACGCATGCAATTTAAAACAAAACAGCAAAACTGATTGAAAATTTGAAAATTATAATTTAATTTGTTATTAATAAGATATCTGCTAATGGTTTTTAGTGGAAAAGAAGGAATACATTGCTATTTTTTGTTTTCTTCGACCAAATGTGTACCACGCTACTTTTGTTTCCTTCGACCAAATGTGTACCATGCATCTCAAATCGTGTATTTCTTGTTTGTTTCAATATAACTGCCTATGTATAAATGCCATATATTAATAAACTTTTTATTAACCTCGCTTGCTCGGTATGTACAGAGAAATATCGGACCTCGGTCTTTTTGTACACAAAAAATACCTCGCTCCGATATTTCTCTGCACAGACCTCGCGTTCGGTTAACAAGTACGATCGTACTATAGTGGACCAGGAACTGCGTGACCCAGTTTCGATCTTGTGCAAATCGTTAAACGTTCAAAACCTTCGAGATTTTGACTTGATAAACAAATAACTAGACACTTGTGAAACTAATGTTCTCGAAGTTTGCAACGTAGACTGAGTTCGCTAAATGTTTTGCTTTAATTTGGTCATGCAAGATACACTTTATCCGGGCAAAATGTGTCTAGTGCCGTGTAAAGCCTAAATGAGGTGTAAATCTGGACAAAGCATAGATAACTAAATGCGCAGTTTTCAAAAGTATTTCCTCGCATTTGAATTCGATAGATAAGTTAAATGTCCCACAATATTTAGAATAAACATGCCGTGCCTAAGTCAGCTAACTTTTGCCGTTGTGCTAAAAACAAATTTTCATGTCTTTGTTTTTACGGTTCACGATTTTCTATCAGACTATGAATATTATATGACAGCCAGATAGCAATATTACTCCACTACGCTTTGAGAAACTAAGGCCCGTTTCATACGTCGAATTTTGGTCGCGTCGAATGCAATTAAGACAATAGATAATGAGATGATAAACCTCATTAAGCTTCATTATCTATTGTTTGAATTGCATTCGACGCGACCGAAATTCGACGTATAAAACAGGCCTAAGCCAGCGTGTTAAATTTAGTCAACTTAACGCTTATAATTAATTGTTATAATTAGTCGTTCACATTCTTGAGAAGCTTTAGACTATTGTGATTGTGTTCACAACAATAGACAAGACAATGTCTTTCTTATCGTTTGCGTTTGCTGATATATTTGCTGAATATTAATGATATGTATATATTATTTGCTACGAATACAGTCAAAAATTGCTTGTATCTTGCTTCTAAAGTCAAAAATGAAAAATCGAACACCGTCAATCGATGCGGAATATTGCTTAGAATAATTGTGTCAAATTTCATTCCGATCAGACAAGTAATGACGGAGCCTTAGGGTTTTTTCAAAGAGCGTCGCCCCCTAACAACAACAGCAACAACAACAACAACAACAACAACAACAACAACAACAACAACAACAACAACAAGATTAGCAGCGATTGGGGACCAGTTCCTGGTCCAATAAGAAGTTAGTAATCAACCCGTGCTTTTAAAAGGGGAAATTTTACTGGCATGGCATATATTGGTTACATGCGTTAACGGCAGCAGATGGTGGTCAACTTAAATAATGTTGACACTGATATGAGCAGATAAATTAAACTAGGCCTATTGCCCTATACATTCTTTCAATTCTATTTATTTGCTACAGACTACTGAATGTTTACTGTGATGAAAATAATTAATATTAGTTTTTCACTATAATTGATTGTTGACCATCATCATGAGCTGCATGTAACCCACCTTTTAATTCAAATAATATATAAAATAAAAGAAACTGAAAGTATTTTACAAAAGTGATTGGTCGAATATTTCATCAATGTATCCTATTTATTTTAAAGCGGTTGCATGTTTTAACTGAAGAGTATTTGGACGATCCTGAAGGACAGTTTACTGTGGATATCTTGAAGGAGATGACGAGTAAGTAATGCCGGACGGCGAAAATATTGTTCAGCAAAACTGAGCAAAAGCAACAGTCTAAGGATTTGAAATTGGTCACAAAAATGACTTCACCACTGTTGCTACGGTAACAATAACGATTGATCATGACCGATACCGGCTTTTAATGCACTTTAATTGAAAAAAATGAACATTTTTACCCCCATTTTTTATTTCAGGAAACTTTTCTTGCAGTGCAATAGACTACTGAGTAAAAATTTTGTTGAGTCAAGAAATATTTCGAAATACCATGTTTATAATTTTTTTTAAATTTGGCTTTGATTTTTAGCAGGCAACATCTCTTCGAAGAGTTCATCTAATTTATGCATGAAAACTGTAAGGAGCCACCTTAAATTATATTCTAGTTGTACTACATTTTGATATAGATATTTGCCAAAAACTACCGACGACTGATGAGAAACGTGAATGGCTTATTGCATGTGGCGTTCACAAGGTTGGTCAGTTTGTTTATAGACTGTGTAATGTAACATATATATCTCATATAATCTCGTATCCAGGCTCTTTCCTCTCCGCTCCTACGAATGTTGAAGGTGACATGACGCGAAATTTTCTTTTGCCCCATTTAAAAAAAATAAGTCAAACTATGAAGTAACTTTTACCGATTTTGGTGTATGTTCTTCATTGATGAGATACTGTAATTCAGTCTTCTCATGTGCAGTGCAAACCAATTCACCTCATATTTTGATAATTAGCCGCAAAACACTTGAATTTATGTGTTTTTATTCAACAAAATCATTGGGTCAGGAAAACGTCGTACGTGCATGCGTTGGCCGTTGTAAAGTTTTTTGCACTGCATAAAGCACGTAAACGAAAATCTGTAAAATAACTTACTTTAGTAGCAAATCAAATAAATATTAATAACAAATAATAATTAAGTAAATATATTTCAAATAGGACAATAACTAAGTATAAATATTTATTTATAAGTATTTTACAGTATAAATATTGTTCAGCATTGACCCTGATTTCAGGCAGACATTAACTTTATACAGGGTATATCAAAAGACTTCACACTAAACTGAAAATTACACAAAATTTGAGAAAACATGCATACATGGGTAGTTTTTTTTTTTTTTTGGGGGGGGGGGTTGCTAGTATGAGTAGTATCTTTACCGCTAAATTTGGGATAGTAGTCTTTCATGCTTAATTCATGCAGGACAACTCTTCTGCATTCGAAAATTTACTTTTAGAGGTAAAGATACTAGCAGACCCCAAACTACCCATGCATGCATGCTTGCATAAAGTTTTCACAAATTTTGCGGAACTTGCAGTTTAGCGGACATTTTCGAAATGTGCAGTTTTTTATACACCCTGTACTGCTCAATTACAAATTGTTGCCTACAGTTCCCTTCCCCCATCAAAAAAAACAAATACAAAAGTTTTAGCAACAATAATTTTGAAATTGTAAGAACTTGGCAAAGTATCGTAATACATATTTCCGATCTAATGGTTGAAAAATTAAATCATTCAAAACTTAGATTACAGTATGTATCTTTTGCATTCCGGCCTATAGCCCTTGGTAATGTTACTTCATGCAATGGATATTGTAGTGCTGCACTGTTCTCTTTATGCCTTAATTGGCTTGTCTCAAAGGTAAGTTGGAAAATTCAACTTGTATTCTTGCGACTACTTTATTATAGTTTTTGATCGACAGTGTTGTATCAACGAATTGTGTTGTGCGAATGGGCAAGATTTTTTCTACATGTTTACCCTCGGCTGGTACCAATTACATATCTACAGTTAGGATATATATAAGTATTAAAATTGTTTTTGTATATTGCAGTGAGAGCGCGAAAGTTGCCATTGGAGAGTTGAATTGTATTGAAATTCTTCTTCGCATTATAGAAAATTATGATATGCCTTCAAAGAAGTGAGTATTCCGTCAGTAAAAGAGTAGACTACGACTTTGGTAAAATCACACTGAGCTAAGTCAAAAGTATACCAGACTTCGTACATTAGCATATTCCATTGAACTGAATAGAACTGGAACGCTATACCTCCAACCGGAAATTTGAAGCCAAACTTGAAAACTTGAATCCTGAAATATAATTGATGTTATCATATGTATATTAACTTCTTGTGATTGTCTTTAATAAATTCACTTACAGCGTGTAGTAAATAATAAGTATTTGTTAACCATTGGCAAACACTTGCCGTCGATAATTTCACTGTTTTCGCCGGCAATTGCCGTTTGCCGCCGAAGATTGGGAGGACTGCAAATTAATGAGATTTTGTTTAAGTATGATTGGCTGATCAGATGAGATCAGATTGAATCCTGACTAATTGAATCTCTTGATAAACATGCAAGTTTCTCGAGAACATATGGTATATATGTATAAACGTTTGACTGAAACGTGGGTATTTTATTTTCTATTAGACTTGCTGCGAATTTACTGAAGATTCTTTGTTCGCATATCAACATCAGAGAACAAGTAAAAGTATTCGAAGGCATTCGAATATGTTTAAGGTATAATCATATGTTATTTTATGTTTCTCATTGCAATGAAATGATCTTATCACTGATTGTTTTTGTTTTTTATCTTAGCTTACTGGATTCCGACAATGTAAAATTTTTATGGTATTTGGTGAGTAAAGCCCCTTACAAATTCGCAAGTTTTCTTTCACAACTTTTCCTTGTTCGTGTTTACTATGTGACAACTGTGTACGCCACAAATTGACAAGTTTCTGGGGTTAAGGTAGCTCCCTACAGTTGTTTAAACATGGGACTGGTAACGAAATGACGTGATCTTGCCGAGTCAACCTCGTACCCAGGGCTTCTGCGCTTATTGCTCTCAGAAGCAATAAGCGCAGAAGCCCTGGGTACGAGGTTGTTGCCGAGTTGAAATTTTATCACGTCAGCACAGATTTTATATATGACCGCGCAAGGTTTGTAATGCAATAATTTTTTCGGTCAATATTTCTGAAATTTTGTATTTTGAAAGTACTAGTCATTTATTGCAATATACTCATTTTTAAAAAAAATCTATAACACAGTTTTTGTGGAACAAATTTCGCGTAATATCTCAAAAACTGAATTTATAATCCCCCTAATGTTTTGATATAATCTTCCACTAGATATTCCCTTTACACCTACAAAATTTCAGAAACTTTGACCGAAGAAAATTTTAATATTCATTTTTAGTCCAAAATTTGATCTTTATCTGCTGTCGCTTAGGCCACATTGTTACCATAGCAACACTCAGTTTGCTTCTTTCGAACGATTATGCTTGAAGTATAAAGATTACGCAAGCGTTTCAACTTCCAAAAAATCCCCATTTCACATAAATAGCAAATATTTTGCGTCATTGTGAAGACCTTATTTTTCGTTGCTGTTTCTTTACAAATGTAGGTAGCCACCTTAAAATGATCATAACACGGAGTTTCTTACTTACCTGAAATAAATAAGACACCGCGGGCTATACATGACATCTGCAAGACAACTTGAAACGAACCGCTATAGTATAGAGAATAATGAACTCCAGTTACTTTCACAATATGGATATTTTTGCCACAGCTGATCAATAGTACGTGCATGCAGGAGGTCTATATTGAATCAATATGTTTCGTTAAAATATTAAAATCTAAATTTATAGTTACAGTACAACTTATATACGTACAATATATACAAAACGATAAAAGTCAGTACTCGTTTACCTACTAAACAGTATGAAAATTATGAGCTGAAAACGTTGCTAAACAAGAGGTTAGGGAAGATTAATAGCTTAATTAATAGCTTAATTTAAATTTAGCTTCGGCATTTGGTGCTGGCCATTGTGTTTCCGGGGCCAAACGCTAATTTTATTTCGCCGCGAGTTAATTTCATTTTGTTGTCGGTTAATAGTTTTAACGTGAGTTAACTTTATGTTGCTGCGTGTTCAATATTACAATAACTTTATTTTGCCATGAGTTTATTTTGTTATGCCGTGAGTTTATTTTTGTCTTGCCGTGAGTTAAGTTAATTGTATTTCACCGTGGCTGCATGCTGTTTAATATTTTTGTCTAATAATTTAGTATTATCATAATTTTATTCAGGTTTGGATAATTGTCCAGCTATCAGAAGATCAAGATTCTAGAGAAGAAATTCGATTATTGGGAGGCATTCCGCTCATATTATCCCTCATTTAGTAAGTATCACGTTATACATATCATTGCTCCTACTCTCAGTGACTCGCGGTCCTTTTCAGTTCGCTTGAACGCATCCCAATTCCTGCTTATGCTCTAGTTACTCTCAAATTGTACATTTTGTAAGTTGAGAAGATGTTTCAATTTTGTACATTCGACATACCCTTGCCGCATATTTGATTTCCTGCGTTTTGGGAGGAACATTTCATAAATTCAGAAGATTACGAAACATCATATTTCACGGCATAAATAAGATAATTCGTTCATGAAAAAATGTCGTCTCCGTCCCGTTCTTTTCATTCATGTATGATGCTGCATGCATATGCAAGAGTTTAGATGGCTCAATCTGGTTTTAATACATTTTATATAAAGCACTTCTGAGTTTGCTTACAATTTAAGCACTTTTGAGTTTGCTTGATAACTTGCGGACAAAAATGAGGGAAATTTGGAACTACTAAAAGGTAAGCTGTCTAGGAAAAGAAAAATGTGAGTTAAAATCTCGATTTTTTAAGCAAAATTTCTCGTGTTTTTTGATGTCGAAAACACAGTTTTTCGGTCATTTTCGCGTGCGAGTATGAAATCTTAAGTTATAATGATTCACCTATTAAAGCTGTTATAAATAACAAGTTATGTTTCCTTGTTTCATTCAGCAAAGACCGAGTTTTCCATGTTGATCAAAACATCTTGGTGATGTCTAGCGAATGTGCTACAAAAGCTGTATCAGACGTGAGAAATTGTTATACTTTATTGATATTATAGTTCCCCTGCAACCATTTGTTGGTCAAATGTTAATATTCTGACACAAAATTATATTACATGCATGTCATGACTTTTAAAGTAATGTTCTGTATATTTTCTTTCAGGTTGAAAGTGACAACAACGTGGAACTGTTTTCGCTTAAATCTGGTGAGCATGCATGCAGGTCGGGTTACAGTAGAATAAAACGTGGATAAACGGACTTATGTTCTTGTTGAACGTCATTTAACAGTCATATCCGCGTTCAAAAAAGTATTTTGTGCCTTTATAAGTCATATCCGCGTTTTATCCAAAAGGATAATAAAACGCGCGAATATGACTTATAAACGCATGAAAAAGTTTTTTGAGCCATATATCGGCATTTTATCCTTTTGGATGACGTTTAGCGAGAACATAGTGTAAGTCATATAATATTTTTGTTTGTGGAAACACCACGTAAATTTATTACTGCAAAGCTTTCGATCCGTAAGCCCGGATCTTCATCAGTGCTAATAATATGCACTATTCATCAGTGCTAATATTATTATCGAAAGCTTTGCAGTAATAAATTTACGTGGTGTTTCCACAAACAAAACTATTATATGTTTTATCGCCATGCAAACATACAAAGAACTTAATACTGTAAGTCATCCGTCCGTCTGTCCGCCATCCGTATCCGCGTTTTATCTTAATTCATATACTGGTCTGGAATTTCCCTAAAACCTCATAAAACGTCAAAAATTGCTATAGGGTGCAGCGGCTCTCTACGAGAGTTTATTGAGAACAGACTTTGCAATTTATTGAAGACAGACATTGATATATCATTTTCATCAATGGCTGTTACGGAAACCAGGGCTCTCACTTCGTGTTCTGATAATTTCCTTAAATTTCCGTGAGATCATAGGAATTAAATTTCCCATTTTGGTCATTTTGTGCAATTTTTAATTGTGTCTCTTCATGATATTTTCAAAAGAGGGGAATAAAATTCTACAATACTTTTGAAAGAGGGAATTATATAAATAGAATTAAGAAATGACTCGAAATTGGCTACAAACTACAGTACTAATCATACCAGTTTCCTCAAAATTAACACTACGGCAAAAAATTGTCGTCGTTGTCCACAGCTTCCTCTCGAATTATGGTGGGTGCCGCGATAAATTTCCAGCCCTTTTCGAGTTTTAGGGTAACTTTTAATTTAAAGTGATATTTATAATTATTTGTATAGGAAATTACACGGTTAGAAAAATATTAATGAAAAATCACACGAGTGCGTAGCACGAGTGGTATTATAAATATTTCGCCAAAGACAAGTGTGATTTTTCATTAATGCAAGTGTAATTTCCTATTAATATCATTTTATAATCAACTTTACGAGCAATCAATGACACGAAACATTGTATTAATGTATTCAAGCGAGCACAACCATATACGCGCCTTTGTGATCAATTTTTTCTGACATTAATTTTCAATTTATGCCTCTTGATTTAATCTCTTCTGTTCAAGAACTCATGCATTACAAAATCAGAGCTCACAAAATATAAATTTTCACATTGTTTATCAGATTTTGCACTGATTTATTTCTGCACTCACGTAAGCGTGTGGAATGCACGCTGGCTCGTATTCGTGCCGATTAATCTTTAATCGGCATACTGTACTGAATATTTAATCGGCACGGTTTGAAACCAATCGGAATCCAGTAAGTTGACTAAAATGATATTAACAGTGCTTGTATATGCATGTTCAAAGCTTATCATTATTATCATTCCTTTTTTGTCCTTTAGCCGTCTGTACTGCTCTGACAGAATTAGTCCTCAATGATACAAATGCTCAACAAATAGTTCAGGTGCGAAATTAGTGTGTTATATATAGTTATCTGATGTGTATTGTGTCACAGAAACTAACTATAGTCATGGCCAAGGCTGTGTGGTGTTTAAGCAAATTAAGCCTGCTACTGTAAGTCGTGCAAAAGGCATTTACATATATAGGTTGGTAAATTTCCCGTACTTGAAAAAATATTGGTTCTCTTGAATCTCTTCTGTGATTCAAGGGTGTCATTCTGGGTCATCCGTCTTCTTCCACAAAAAATCTATTCCTTATATAGGCCTTAGTTGTCTAGCACGCGTGCATGACAAGCCTCTGGCCCGGGGGAAATGGGCAACCACATCCCAGAGAGCTCTATATGTAACCATGGATAATAAAATAAATGGATAGGAAACTAACTGACGTGACCTAATGTTTTCAATGGGCGATGGCGTGGTTGGATGTCCCAACCTAGTTGCAAACCAAATTCTCAAAAACGGCATGTTTAGCACTGAATAATACAGCTAAACACTTTAGTCAAAAAGCAAGTAAATATAACCACGCCATTCTACGATGAAAACTCTAAGTATTCCCAGTCAATTTTAGCAAATATTTCAAGCACAAAACAGTGGAAAATACATCGCAAATTTCGTTAAAATTTGTGACGCCAATTTCGTAGCTACAAATGTAAAAAAATACAAAACAAAGACGAAAAACATTTACCTTGAATACTTTGTCGTGGCTTAGGCATGTTTTTAAAACAATTAGACCAGTTTATGCTTCAATATCACCCTTTTAAAGTGGAAAATATAGCAAAACAACAAAAATGCCGAGAACTTTGGTAATATTCGCAATACGCGTGACGTCACGTTTTTCAACAAGGATGAGGTCAATGACGTCAGGATGATGTAACTGTGGTAAGAACTCGCGTGCAAAAAGTGAAGATAAAGCTGGTGGAAAATGTCGTTCAGTGTTAGTCCCTTATAGTAGTACCTGTCTGCGTGGTTGGTTGCCATATTTCGTTTTTTGACTTACCGTGAATAATACTAAAAACATATATAATAATATAATACTACATATATTTATATCGCTTTACTTCTTCGTGCAGATTTTTTCTCAATTCAATGAAATAAATATATAGCTAGCAAATTCTCAACTATATGTTTGTGCATTGTTTTCAACATTACTCTTTCTTTTATTTTTAGGGTAATGGTATATATTTATTGAGCTCGCTCATTCTCCATAAAAAGACAGGGCAAACAGTTTGTTCAGACGAAGCAAATGCAATCGAAACTCTCCAGGTAGTTAAAAAAGATAGTTAAAGAAGGTAGTTAAAGAAGGTAGTTAAAGTTAACTACACGCACCGATGCACGCAGTTAATGCTAATGTAAACTAGTCTAAATCGCGAATTTTAGAGTTAAATACTACTTAGCTGCAAAATGGGCAGTTACGATGTAGTTAAGAGTTTTATACAACAACCTATAGATACTGCAATAAACATAGCTGTTTACTTTCCTGCACTGTGAAACCGGTTTGATTAAAATAACCAAATTTGTTTGGTTGTCTCAGATGCACTTTTTTTTACCAATATCATTTGCCTTTTTGTCAAAACAACCGAAAAAATGGTTATAATAAGTTAATAACCCAATTTTTAGTTGTTTTAACCAATAAACGTAAAAAATACTGGTCAAATAAGTTCATCTGTGATGGCAACCAATTTAAATTGGCTATTCTAACCAATCTGTTTTTCAGTGTGATGCGGATATTCGGTGCATGCATGTGTAAAGTAAACCTAAAGCTTGACTTAATTTATCTAATAAGTATGCTGTTTTCCCTTTTAGAAAAGTTCTTTGAGAGCACTGCGGTATTTATTCAGCATGGAAAGAAACCGACAGTTATTTAAAATGTAAGGAACTCTTGAGATTAGTCCTGGTTAGTGCTCGCTAAAACTAGTTGAACATTCTCTTACGTTTTAACGTTTTGTTTTGATGTAGACTTTTTCTTTCTGAAATATTCGAAACGTTTATTGATGTTGGTCATTACGTTCATGATCTCAATGCTTACAAGCCATTGGTAGAGAAGATTAATAACCTTTCGGTTGGTATATGTTTTTGTCTTACGCAATATTTCAAACAGAAGCTGGCGTTGAACAGGATCTGATGTGACACCTTTCCGAATATATAACAGTAAACACGAAGCTATTATCATGTTTTGTGATTGACTTGCATGAACAAAATTTAATTTTGCCATTTATAACGAAAATTGATGCAGCTTTGTTACACAGTTATTCAGCTATCAATCAATTAAGGTTTTCGGAAATTATTGCATGGGGGTTGACTCCTGGTCTCTCCCTAGTATCCTCCACTGATGAATGCATTTTTACAAAGTATATTCTTTTTGACTCTGTGAGTCTTTGTGGTTACTTGAGTGCATGTGGGGTGAGTGTGGGGCAGTTAAACAATGGGAAATGATCAGCCTGCTTTGCGCGCACTGTTTAGTGCCTGGAACACGCGTTCGTTCTTGTGTGATTTAGCAAAAGAAGCACGATAAATGGGTGAACTGGAAAAATTCGCACGGCGCCCGGTTTGCAAAAACAACTGCAAACTGCTCTAATTCTTTCTATCACTTTCATTTGATCTTATCCGTGAGTCGGCCTCAACGTCCATTGATTGGCATTGTAAGGGATCCGAAATTAATTATACCTAACTTCGCGTTATTTCTGATTTTATACTGGTTATCGTCTTGTAGGAAGATCAAGTGACTCTGATTAATTCAAATATCGAGGCGACCAACAGACGTCGAGCGTCGTCGCGTACTGTGGGATCCTATGCTGTTTTGGAACTACTTGGTTCTGGGGCTTTTGGTAGTGTTTATAAGGTACTTCATGCATGTATTATGCAATGTATACTATTTTATGAACCTTTCAATTTAAGCAAATATTTTCGCCTGGCTATTTACACTCGGGGAACGGAAAGCATTAGCGAAGTCTAAAGGCCCATCTACACGATACCACCTGTCGCATACGATTCTTATCCTGGCGTATGTACTCGAATAAATGCTTGTAAAGATGTCAAATTTCAAATTTCACCATAAACTGATGAACAGGAATAGTGGCATCGGCAATCGTTTTCATACGCCAGGGTAAGAATCGTATACGACTAGTCGTATCGTGTAGATGGGCCTTAAAGTTCATCAATAGTCGCGGGCGCGTGATTATGGTTCAGGGGTGGACCGTGGACGTCACTGATCTCAAAAATATGGCTGTTTGCCAGAAGTGGGATAAGCAAGATTTCAATTTTCAAAAACATGTCCAAATGACTAAATGTCAATTTATAAATAAGTTCGCCCCATTCCTCTGACATTTTTCGCGCGCCGCAAACACTCAATGAAAAGCATTTTTTATATATATATACATAATACATATATTATTATTGTTTATATATGTATATATTATGTATATATATATATAAACAATGCTTTTCATTGAGTGCTTGCGGCGCGCGACAAATGACAGAGGAATGGGGAGATCTTATTTATAAATTGACATTTGGTGCCATTCTACACGCATTTTTGGGCTGCTTATGGTAAAACATGCATTACTTTCCTTTTCAATGAAGCTGTAAGTTTTCTAGCCTGCTCGCAGCCCAAAATTTTCCGGTGGGGGCTGCTGAGCAGGCTATAAGTGTTCTAAATTTCCAAAAGGTAAAGTGTAAAATGTAAAGGAGAGCAAATTAATCTGAAGACCAAGCTGGAATTACTCAACAATTTGAACTTATTTTGTTTTATTAAAGTAAAAATAGTTTATCTGCAAAAGCAATGAACATTTCAAAACATTTTACGAAGCGATTCAGGCTAAATTTTACATTAAGAGGCAATTTTTTTCAATGTCACGTATTTACAATGAAAAGTGTTCAAAACCTAAAATCTTTTTGGCGTCCCTCTCAAAATTACTTTGTTTTAGCTTTATTCTCTAGTTTATAGAGTTAATAGCTACCTTTTTAAATGCGTCTGCCGGTTGAGAAACATAAAATAATAGTTAAAAATTGTCAATTAAAATACAATTATCAATGACGATTTAAAATTGACGCCATATTTACAGCCATATAAGCAAAACTTACTGAACTTCAGACATCATTTTCTCTGTGGCGTATCATCTAAAAGTCTCTTCATTTTGGCATTATTTTACAGATAAAGCACTAAACTTTCTTTTTAAGTTTGTTTGCCGATTGAGAAACGTATCGAAAAATAAAAATTTTGAATTTAGTCATAACCTCAAGTGATATATTATACGCATTAGTTTTGAGCACGTGTTACGTAACATACAAAAAAATCTCCTCTTAAATCAAAGTTCGCAAAGTAATTACATACCTACGGTGCATATTTCGGAAATTCATTCTTGTATAGTTAAAAGTATTAATCTTTCAACTATTTTTGGCGTTTTGTACAAAAAATATAATAAAAATTTAAAATTCTCATGTTGTCATGGCAATACCACAGAAGAGATAATACCAGGGGCCGGTTGTATCAAGCCCGTTTAGCTTAAACGGTGGATAAGTCAAAATTAAATAACACTCTTATATTTTTCGTGAATCAGTCAACTTAAATATTCTGCACTGAATATATAGTTGTAAACATTATCGTTCTATTAAGGTTCAAAACTTTTAGTTTGGTTGTTTAATGAATCTATAGACTTGCTTTCTATTTTGAGCCTAACCACCGTTTAAGCTAAACGGGCTTGATACAACCGGCCCCAGAAGTCTTACTCAAGCGGAAACATGTCCCATCTTTTTTATTGCGCATGCGCGAGCTAAACAAGTGTAATGCAATGTTGACAATAGAAAATTATATTGGGAAGTTGTCATTCCTACAGTAAAAACAGCTTTTTTTCAAGTAGTACGAAATGTGACTTCGATTTATCTGTGGAACTATTTGAACAGAAGGTAAAGCAGTAATTTTGTTGTATTTAGAAAGCAAACAGGGTCATATTTTAAAGAAAAGAGCGCACTAAATATAAATTTGAGCATCATTAAAATGTGTTCGCTATGATGCCATTTTGTCTCCAGTATATACGGAGTACTGCTTTTATACTGGTGGATATTCGAATTTATTTGGCTCAAAAACACCATTACTTCAATATCCCTTTCTTGTTTTTCCTTGGATAGGTTTTAACAAGATAGAACTCTAGATCACTTGGGTCCAAAAACGCTAGATTATAAAATCCTGTGACTTGATACTACAAATAGAATATGTCTTGTGATGTAATACTACAAATAGAATGACAAACTTTAATGAATTGATAAAGTGTAAGGATAGTGTTTAAAGTTGCTTCATGTGTAGAAGCTGAATTACTTTAGTTTATACACTGTAATGTCGATATCACATGTTGATATGACTTTAATACTAGCAACTTGCAATAAGTGGTCTGTCCTGCTTGTTTATAATACTTTAGAGTTTGGACATAGAACATTGTAATTGCCTGACAGAGACTGTTTATAGGGCCTGTTTGTATGGAAGCCGGGCTGGCCCGCTTAGCGAGACAGGTAGATACGCAGGATGAACATATGGTCACTTTTTAATGAACCAAGGAAGAGTCACGCACAAAACAACATTTTAAGCAGTATAAACAAAGAGAGAGAAGAGAATATTGATTATTGGATGTTTATTAAAAGTGCTAGATTCTATCTAAGGTAGATACGCAGGATGATTTCTCTTGTGTTTATTTGAGAAAATTTCATCCTGCTTACCGGGACAATTTTGTTGTTTTGACATTGTTTTGACAGTTGTTAAAAATAGCTTGCGGCAGTATCGTTGAACATTCATCCTGGCAACTGGGCTATCCTGCTTGTGATTGTTTATATGGAAAAATTTCCATCCTGGTCTCTGCAACAGGGCCTCCCGCTTGTACATAGAAACAATTTTAATTATAATTTTTACTATAAAAATAAGTAGACAGTGAGATCTCACTTACCGGGCTGTCTCACTTAGCGGGCCAGCCAGTTTCGATATAAACAGGCCCTTAAAAGCTGCAAGTTTCCTTAAAGCAATATCGTCTATATCACAGAATACAGTTTCTGTAGTGACATACT
>CACRXK020003407.1:22111-36471 GCA_902702795.2 Paramuricea clavata | reverse complement strand
GTTGGTATATCAACGATTTAACATCCCTTCCATTCACTATTTGACGAACAGCTTCTTTCTGCTCTTCCTTTTACTTAATTTGAGTATTATTTGTTTTTACAAGTGCAAAATATATTGCTTCTTGTAGTAAGCCTTCCTTGCATTCATTGCGGTCGCCATGTTTTTAGGGAGAAAGGCATATCCTGTGCGACCAAGCCTCTGCGTCGGAATTCCGAGGCAGATCAACAGCCTGACCCAGGGCCACTGTGAGGGCCGCCCGAGCTTGGGCCTGGGGACGAGGATGCATTACGAGTCACGGTTGTATTAGCTTTGTTTTTTTCTCCTGTTCACTTGTTTTGAATTCCCGTCGTCTTAAATGTATGTGCGATGGAAGCTGATGAGAAATTGCTTGTCGAAGATCCGTGGGTTTGTCCGAACGACAGAGAATTAGGTCTACGTGCCAAGTAAGTATCGAATTCCCTTTTAATGTTTACTCTGCTGTGAGGCAGTCGCTCGAATATTGCTTGCTGTCCTTTTGCATTTGCGAGCCTTGTTTTGTTTTGTGTTTGTATTGAATTTAGTCAAAATCTGCCATGTTTTCCTGGCTTTGTATATACAGTAACGACAGACGAGGATTCGTTTTGAAACGTTTGGCATTATTACATAACTACGTAGCGAAGCAACGCCATATATTACTCACTTTTGATATTAAACTTGTGATATTTATAACAAATTTTGACTGTTTAACTGCTCCATATTGTATAGCCATACCTGCTATTTAACTGGTCCATATTGTATAGCCG
Source organism: Paramuricea clavata (assembly GCA_902702795.2). NCBI lineage: Eukaryota > Metazoa > Cnidaria > Anthozoa > Malacalcyonacea > Plexauridae > Paramuricea > Paramuricea clavata. The sequence goes on along the minus strand of CACRXK020003407.1, from coordinate 35,689 downwards.
TATTACCCGAATGAGGTATAACTATTTACTAAGGCTTGAAATTGTATATGATCTTTTCTATATCACTGTATATGATCTTTAATATTTGTATATCACAACTTTGTGTAGAAATGTACAAAATATATAACAATATATACAGTACAGGCTTATCAGACTTGTTACAAGGTTGTTCTAACATGTCTGATACAGTCATGATATAACAAGAATGTTACAAGGTTGTTCTAACAAGTCTGATACAGTCATGATATAACAAGAATGTTACAAGGCTGTTCTAACAAGTCTGATACAGTCATGATATAACAAGAATGTTACAAGGTTGTTCTAACAAGTCTGATACAGTCATGATATAACAAGAATGTTACAAGGATGTTCTAACAAGTCTGATACAGTCATGATATAACAGGAATGTTACAAGGTTGTTCTAACAAGTCTGATACAGTCATGATATAACAAGAATGTTACAAGGTTGTTCTAACAAGTCTGATACAGTCATGATATAACAAGAACGTTACAAGGTTGTTCTAACAAGTCTGATACAGTCATGATATAACAAGAACGTTACAAGGTTCTAACAAGTCTGATAAAGTCATGATATAACAAGAGTGGTACAAGGTTGTTCTAACAAGTCTGATGCAGTCATGATATAACAAGAATGGTACAAGGTTGTTATAACAAGTCTGATACAGTCATGATATAACAAGAATGTTACAAGGTTCTTCTAACAAGTCTGATACAGTCATGATATAACAAGAATTTTACAAGGTTGTTCTAACAAGTCTGATACAGTCATGATATAACAAGAATGTTACAAGGTTGTTCTAACAAGTCTGATAAAGTCATGATATAACAAGAGTGGTACAAGGTGGTTCTAACAAGTCTGATGCAGTCATGATATAACAAGAATGGTACGAGGTTGTTCTAACAAGTCTGATACAGTCATGATATAACAAGAATGTTACAAGGTTGTTCTAACAAGTCTGATACAGTCATGATATAACAAGAATGTTACAAGGTTGTTCTAACAAGTCTGATATAGTCATGATATAACAAGAATGTTACAAGGTTGTTCTAACAAGTCTGATACAATCATGATATAACAAGAATGTTACAAGGTTCTAACAAGTCTGATACAGTCATGATATAACAGTCAAGAATGTTACAAGGTTGACGATACAAGGCTGTAACAATATTGTTATGTCATGACTGTATTGGACTTGTTGGAATGACCTTGCCACAAGTCTGATAATATCAACAAGCTTGCATTACATGTTGTTAACAGCTTGTTCCAAACTTGTTGACAACTTGGGACAAGCAGGGCGAACACAACTTGTTGGCAGCCTTGTTACGAACACTGAAAGTAATATCTAACACATCCCTGTTATTTAACCCATTGAGCCGCAATGCGCCCCAGTGCGCCCTAGTTATTTTTTTACTTCAGTCTAACGCCAGACGGTTTTACTCATCAATAGGGAAGCTCTGCAGCTTAATGGGTTAATTAACCAAAAATTCTGACAATGTCTCTAGTTAACCCATTGAGCCGCAATGCGCCCCAGTGTGCCCTACTTATTGTATTTACTTGTCTAATGCCAGACGATTTTACTTGTGAATGGCGAAGCTCTGCAGCTTAACTAAAGAGTTAATATGCAATTTTTTCATTTGTATACAACTGGTTTTCAGACTTGACAGTGGGTGGTCGTTCTACACAAACAGACAACAGACAGGGAAAAAACTGTTAATAAAAGAGGATGAAATTGGAACTATTGAAGCAATTATTAAGAAGGCAGAGGAAGTCACATTGAGGGAAGAATATCGCATTGGGTGAGAGAATCTTATATAATATTGTACCTTGAATTCAATGTGTGAGGGTAAATAATTCAAAAAGATTCCACTGAGGGTAATATTTCGTGAGTATGAATAGTGATGTAATTATTCTTACCACTTGCGATATGAGAGCAAATTAGACATGAAAACTAGTTGCTCAGAATAAAATGCATGAAGAAACTTCTAACTGACTTTATTAAATTTAAGATTCTTTTATTGTAATATTTTTGAAATTTGTAAATGCTGCGATTCAGCTTTGTGAATTTCTTAATAAATCTATCTAATATAACAGGAGGCTTGTTGATCGTCTTGAGAATATAAAGAATAATGCCCAAGGCAATGGAATTACGACATGTCTACTGTGTGATGAAAAGTTTGGAAAGATTACAGCGACACCAATAAAATGTAGCATTTGTGAAAAGGTAGTATATGCAACTAATGTTTGTATTGCTTACACAGCTGAGCTATATGCTTGAGGTATTATGGGAAACCTAGTCTATACCTTACAACAATCATTCTATACAGTATAAAGTAGGAGTTAATTCTGATTGGTCTCCACAATCCATATAATGTTTGTATTGCATGTACTGAGCTATACATGCTTGAGGTATTATGGGAAACCTCTATACAATACAACAACCATTCTGCAGTAAAAAGTAGGCGTTAATTCAGATTGGTCTGCATTTGATAATGTTTCGTGTTGTATCACTTTGTTATAGGCTGCTTGTGGCAAATGTGGAGTGGACACAATGAGTAGTGGAAATGTCCCCATCTTTCTTTGTAAACTTTGCAATGAGCAAAGAGAGGTAAGACTGCAGATCTCTGACGTGAAAAGGAGCATTAGGGCCTGTTTATATGGAAGCTGTTTATATTGAGATCTCACTGTGTAGTTATTTTTATAGTAAAAATGATCGTGCATTTATATGGACAAGCTGGCTGGCCTGGTTGCCGAGGTCTCACTTGAAAGAGGCGAGATCTCGCTTACCGGGTTGGAAATTTTTCCATATAAACATTCACAGCTGGCTAGCCCGGTTTACCAGGATGAAAGTTTAAGGATGCTGCCGCAAGCTATTTTTAACAACTGTCAAAACCATATCAAAACAACAAAATTGCCCGGCAAGCAGGATAAAATTTTCTGATATAAACACAAGAGAAATTTATCCCACTTACCAGGCTGTCTCGCTAAGCAGGACAGCCTGGTAAGTGGGATAAATTTCTCTTGTGTTTATATGAGAAAATTTTATCCTGCTTGCCGGGCAATTTTGTTGTTTTGATATGGTTTTGACAGTTGTTAAAAATAGCTTGCGGCTGCATCTTTAAACTTTCGAACTTTCAAACTTTCATGCGCTGTCAATGACTTAATTCCACAACGATTGCTGGAAACAGCTAATTGTTAACGTAGTCAGCCAGCCAATAGCAATGAAAATCGCTTGCCACTGGCTAGAGTGGAAAATATTTTTGAAACAGTTAATTCAGTGGAGTAGTAAAGATCTACAAGTTTACTCTTGACTGTCAATCAGTTTCTGAAATTAGTTCATTTCTAAATTGTAGCACAGAGTATCTACAAACGTTTAAACAATTAAGCTTTCTTGTGTTGGTATTATTGTACTCACTAGGTGAATATGATGTGTGTGATGTTACTCTGAGTGTATATCCACACCCAGTACAATAATACCAACACAAAAAATCATGATTACCAGATTGCATTGATATCAAAGGAACTAGACTCAGTTCCGAAATATCACATACTCAAACCGACCTGACCGCGTAGCTGAGTTGGCAGAGCATTGGGCTAGTATTCTAAAGGTTGTAGGTTCGATTCCCACCGTGGCCAGGCATATTTTTCAAGCTTGCCCGGTGTGGATACACACCCAGAATAACATTGCAAACATAATTATAAGCTTTCGTTGGTAAAGATGCAACTGCCACATTTCAAGTGAAGGCCCTTCATTGGTAAACTTTTGAACGCATGTTAGGATGTCTAGGCAGTCTTTAAGCCAGCGTAGAAACACTGCATGGGGAAAAACCTCTTGAGGAAATATGTTATTGACAGTAAGTTCTCATCTTTGTAGTTTTGGAAGAAATCTGGAGCGTGGTTCTTTCGACAATTGCCAAAACACGAATTACCATCTGCAAGAGAGCGCCATTACATGGCGTCAGGGGTAAGACGAGATTATGAAAAGAGTATGCTAGCTTTTGCAGAAGTGCGCTTTTCAGAAAAAATTGGCAAAGTAGAAATTTTGTCCATCTGTTTGGGTCGAGAAAGAAAGTTTCACAAAGTAATTTGCATGTGGTAGATCGCTGATAATAAAAGCAAAAACTTGTCCTAGAAACTTTATTGTGCGTACATACTAGCTTGCAATTGACAATTAATAAAACTTGTTATACGAACACTTGTCATGGAAAACTTTAACGTCTGTATATAACCAGCTTTAACGACAGTCTTGATGTTGTTATTGTTACGCAAGGTATTTATATACGCAATGGTTTGTTTTGTAGAGTTTTATTGTGTCGACGCCTGAACTAAAGAACAAAAAGGGAAACTTATTGAGCCAAGCAAGTGGTATGTTTAATGTTGAACCGTGTATATGAAAAATTACTATATCATAATATCTATACAGGGCTTAAAAAATAAATGAGAAACGCCGTACGAGGTTGTACACGCTGTACTATTAAAGTTGACATACGTTTAATGGATGTTGACGCACAATTTTGTACACTAGTTTTCGTATAAAATTCCCATATAAAAATGCGTTTGAAATGCTGGATTTAAGGCCCACACAGACCGGACGCGATTTGGCAACGCGACGCGAATTTTCAGTTTTTAATGACATTTAACTTGTCTTTAATATGTTTCTATGTTTCTCAAATTTTCGGAACTACTTAAGCAATTTCAGATATTTGGTCTGCATATCTTGTAAAATTTTTACCCGTTGACGGTTTTATTTGTTTTTGAAAACTGAAAATTCGCGACGCGTTGCCGAATCGCGTCCGTGTGTGGTCTGTGTGGGCCTTTAAACGACGTAACAAACTTTAAGATGGCGTCCGGGATTCGAGAAGTGAACTCAATGTTTCTAGATCAATGTTTCATGTTTAATTGTTATAAATATATGGATATTTCAGAATCAGGGTTAGAGGCGAATGTTTGTTCATTGTCTGAAGGATTTTAAGACAAACAGAAAGGATCGAGTAAAGGTTCAACTCTGATGTAAGAAGTGTACGCGATCATACTTGTCTGAAATTCTTGGCCAAGCTAATTTCGGCGTACAATCATAGGTCCGTACGCCTATTTTTTAAGCCCTGAATATAATATCTAACGGCCTGTTCATATGGGCAAAAGTTATCCTGGTTAGCGAGAAAACTTTTCGATTAGCCAAATACTTTCGTTCTGTTCATATGGAGAAACTTTATCCCACTTACCTGGTAGAGTTTCCGGCTGTGACGTGGCACTGAACATCAATTGAATTGGAAAGTTGCTGACACGAGGAAAGTTATCCCGCTAAGCGGGAAAGTTGTGTTCATATGGGAAAAACATCCTGGTCACCGAGATCTCGCCTGTCAACAAGCGAGATCTTGGTACACGGGAAAACTTTTTGTCTCATATGAACGCAGTGTAACTTTTCATATTATTTTCATACCAAGGCGAGATCTCGCTTGTAAACTTGTCGAAACGTTTTCTCACTAACCGGAATAACTTTTGCCCATATGAACAGGCCCTAAGAAATAGAAAATATTGTCCATGTTTCTATAAAGTTCTATGGAGCTGAAAGAGTTTTTGGAGGGCTCAAGAGGGAGAGTTTATGGAGAGAGGGGCATGATTGAATTACTAAATATAATTTGAAACAGTTGAATAACATCATCATCTTTCATTTCAGAAATGTATTCAGATTCAGATGTGGAGTCAGATGTTTCTTCTGAAGCTGATGATCACACCAGAAGACGCGCCGCCTATCGCAAGTCGCAAGCTAGCGTGAGCCAACACGAAACATACCGTGAGTTTGGGTTTTGTAGATGGAGATTTTCAGTGTGAATTTTATATATTTATCACACCTAACCAGGAACAGTTGTTCAGAATCTTGATACTCACCCGTACACCTTTAACAGAGCGTGGAATAACGGCGGGTCAACGGACAATGTCCAGCCAGAATACGGAGTTGCCAAATTCTTACCATGCCCGTCATTTTGACCGCTCACTTTCGGTAAAAGAACAAACTAATCTTCATTTGAATTAATCATCAAAATAAAGTTGTCAAGTATTATAATTAAGAAACCATAACATGTTATCGAATATTTTGCGGGAATAGAACTTCAATGTACGCCAGCTTTCCCACGCAGCACATCACAAAGCCCATGGGCCATGCCGCCATGCTTAAGAGTTAAGGCCATGGTTTTAGCGCAGTGCAAGCTATTTTATGTGAAGGAGTTTTTAATTACTGATTACAGTAATGCTTTTTGTAATGCTGCACTGGGAAAATAGTCACATTTTTAGAGAATATACTTTACTAGGCTTTGCTTCAAGCTGAATAACTTGACCGGTCAGAAATTCGGTATGTCCGAGCTAAAATTGAGTTGGCTGGTCACCTTGACCGCCGACCCTCAAGCCGTTATTTCGCGCCCTGCCTTAAGATTCGCATGCTTTACATTCACGTCGCAAAACGAAATTGTTTTTATGTTCAGAACACGATGATGAAAACGATGGACACAAGGCTGGCGTTGATGACTACAGTTCTCGTCATTCGTCAGTGTTGTCGTTAGATGACGATCGTCTATCAAGATCTGAAACTCCTAGTCCATCTCTCTCCAATCAGCGCGGCTCTCAGCATAGTGGTCATGATGTGTCCGAAGATGAATCCGAGTCTAGAAATAGTATGATACTTCGTCGGAGTCCATTGATGGGTAGGTACTGTACGAGGCTCACTCAATAGTTTCAGATCAACGCTTCAATGTCACGAAATCGTATCTGCTCTCGCGAAGATGTCTGTTTTATTCTCTGGACATTTTTATCATTGAACGTTTACATTTTAGTTCGCAAAAAGAAACGGCCCAGCAACGGTAGCGTTGACAGGAGGGGAAGTGGAGTTTCGTGGTCAAGCGATATTGTATCTGAGCAGAACACGAGTCACGCGTCTGGGAATGAAAATACAGAGGATGAATTGTACGCAGTTGATGGCGCCAGGGGCGAATTGAGAGGTATATATTTATTGCTTTCAATACAATGCAACATCTATTAGCAGACACCTTCGGGACCTCACCAATGTTCCGCTTAAAAGGAGTGCCTTCTTAAAACGTGTTTGCAACAGTGAATATAGCAGGAGTTAACGCCCAACTAATTTAGGAACAGTAGTAATCAAAAGATATTATAAACATGTCAACGGAGGGGCTGGTTATGCTGTCGAACTTCTATGTGAGTTCAAGTTTCGACAATTAAAAGAAAGAAAAGTTCAAGTTTTTAGCGTTCGTATACAACATAGAAATACTGCGAAATATTATATGTGTGTAGTGAATTGTCTTCAAATTGATTTTTATCATGGATTGTTATAAAAATTTGATTGAGGATATTTATGTTCATCTACTTTTTCAAACTATATTCGAACGTGGCATTCGTATGCCGCTGGAGTTGTCACGAAGATTGTGTTTAATATTTCCTTATTGAGTGTAACAATTAATTGCTCCTATATGAAGTATTTTAAACATCATTTTCCGTTTAGCCTTCATTCTGTGTGTTTGAAGTGTATAAGCCTGTTCCTGTCCACGATTCCTCGCCATTTCAACAAGAATGTTTCATGTTCTGCGAGGCGTTTAGTCAAGTTGTAGAAATGTGCATTTTCTTGTTCTGTAGGTCCACTTGGTGTCATTGAGTTCACTGTGAATTTCATAAAGGATGCGAGGCGTCTCGATGTCCACATACATAATGCCAAGGTGATGTAATTGAAAAACATTCATACGATGAGATGTTACATCAAACTTAAGTTTGTGTCAGTTCGTGGTAATTTTCAACACACATGACAAAATTTAAATGGATGAATGGCAGGCCATATTTTCCCTCTACTTCGAGCTCTGCACTTCAACCAACATTTTCACCGAAATTCTGCCTTGTTTTTATAGGGATTACGGGCCATGGATTCAAATGGTTTATCTGATCCTTACGTGAAAGTACATCTTTTGCCAGGAGCTAATAAGGTAATAATAATTTCTTCATAATTACGCAGATTGACTTCGTCAGATCTATAAAGTTCTGTTGTCAATGAACGAGCGCTTGTATCTAACATATGGAGTATCGAGAGTAAAATATCGATTGTACTATTTAAAACACGAACAGAGTGATATTTGTGCTGTCACTGTGAGTGTATATCCACACCGGACAAGCTTGAAAAATATGCCTGGCCACGGTGGGCATCGAACCTACGATCTTTGGAATACTAGCTCAATGCTCTGCCAACTGAGCTCTGCGGTCAGGTCGGTTCGAGTATGTGATATTTCGGAAATGGGTCTAGTTTCTTCAACATCAATGCAATCTACTGATCATGATATCGAACCGACTTGACCGCGTAGCTCAGTTGGCAGAGCATTGGGCTAGTATTCCAAAGGTCGTAAGTTCGATTCCCACCGTGGCCAGGCATATTTTTCAAGCTTGCCCGGTGTGGATTCACACTCAGAGTAACATCACAAACATCATGTTCACCTGAGTACATTACACCAACACAAAAATCACGAACAGGAGTGCTTTATCAGATATAAAACACGAGAGCTCAGCTCGAGTGTTCGTGTTTTGAATGGCTTAAAAAACGACCCATCTGTTGGAGTTCATTGGCGAAGTAATAGGCCAGTATAAATTCATTATAGCCCGCCCTGAATTATATATATTCCCGGCGTATTACCTGAAGCGGCAATTCGGGGTAAATACGACTCACTGTTAGTCACCGCGGTACATGGAACACAACGGAGCCCATACTGCTATAATACTACTTCAAAACCCTGTTAGTTAGTAACATTGATTGACGAAAATACCTTTTCACATCGCTAGGGCAACAAAACTCGAACTCGAACACAGCACAAAACTTTGAATCCAATGTTCAATGAAACGTTAACATATCATGGCGTTACAGAAGATGATATGAAGAGCAAAACGTTGAGGTCAGTCATCTTTTACTCAATATCGTGTCCTTATATTTACTATTAATTGTTTTATAATTATAGTAACTGTCTCTCTGTAGCTCAGTTGGTTAGAGCTTGACAACTGTCTCTATGTAGCTCAGTTGGTTAGAGTTAGACAACTGTCTCTCTGTAGCTCAGTTGGTTAGAGCTTGACAACTGTCTCTATGTAGCTCAGTTGATTAGAGCTCAACAACTGTCTCTCTGTAGCTCAGTTGGTTAGAGCTCGACAACTGTCTCTCTGTAACTCAGTTGGTTAGAGTTCGACAACTATCTCTCTGTAACTCAGTTGGTTAGAGTTCGACAACTGTCTCTCTGTAGCTCAGTTGGTTAGAGCTCGACAACTGTCTCTCTGTAACTCAGTTGGTTAGAGCTCGACAACTGTCTCTCTGTAGCTCAGTTGGTTAGAGCTCGACAACTATCTCTCTGTAGCTCAGTTGGTTAGAGCTCGACAACTGTCTCTCTGTAGCTCAGTTGGTTAGAGCTCGACAACTGTCTCTCTGTAGCTCAGTTGGTTAGAGCTGCACAACTGTCTCTCTGTAGCTCAGTTGGTTAGAGCTGGACAACTGTCTCTCTGCATGTGGCTCAGTTGGTTAGAGCGCTGCACCTGAATCGCGGGACCACAGGTTCTATTCCTGTCAGTGGATCTATATTTGCATTTTTTACAAGGGTCTTACAAATGTATAAAACACTCGAATTATCCATCTGCAAATCTCATCAAAATATTGAATATTTTTCCCACAGGCTGCAAGTTCTGGATGAAGACAAGCTAAGGAGAAATGACTTCATTGGTGAAACTGTTGTTCCATTAAAATCCATACTTATCACCAACAATAAAAAGATGCAAAAAATTCTTGAACCGAAGTCTGAGGTAATTACTAAATAAATGTAGTATTCAAAACATGGGCAGCAGTGTTTTATCAGATATAAAGATACGAGGCGAAGCTGAGTATTTTTAGGTCTGATAAAACACGCACTGCGAATGTTTTAAATTGCTTCAAAAACGATCGATCTAGTAAGTTCATTGGCGAAGTAATTTTCCAAAAATACGTTGTATAAGTCGAGAAAATCAAAGTTAAAGTTTATGTAAATCAAGGGAAATCTCTATCACATATAAACATACGACGCGCTTATGATTTTTCTTTGTGTTTTCCTCATGAATTATTAATGCCTTTTTGAATGTAATACTGTATAGTAACTTTCAATGTATAGTATGTATTTAACAGTTATTCTGCGAACTCGAGTCTTTGACTATCAGCCATGTAGACGAGAGTGAAGAGTAGAATAGACCTGGTTCCGTGATCCAGGTTCCGTGATCCAGGTTCCGTGGTCCAGATTCTGTGATTCTGTAGGAAAAGTCCCACCCTTGCTTATAAATGTTTTTCTTATTTTTTATGACTTCGTGTTGAACTACCAGACTGGAATGGACACTCCGGTAAGATCATACCTCATACAACATCATTGCATATTTAAAGTTGAAAATTTAATCTGACCTAGATACACGAATATAATTTCACTATGTAAACCTACGTGGACATATAGTCTATTGTTCATCAGCAAAATGCAAGCATAACTGAGTTTGTCATTGTTCGTTTTTATCAAAACCTTGATGAGGAATATATTGAATAGATCGTAGACATATTTTTTTTCTTGTTTTCCAGAGTCGTGATGATGGCCTTGGTCGCATTTATATGTCGTTGTGTTTTGTTTCCAAGGAGAGTAAACTAGTTGTTGGCATTTTACGTTGTTGCAGCTTGGTTGCGATGGATCTTAATGGTTACTCAGATCCCTACGTAAAGTGGTAGGAATATTCAACATATTTTTTATCATTGCGCTGATCGTAGGCCGAGGACGCGATTCAATTCCAAAGATACTTTGTAGTGATAGACGAATTCACAAAAGTGAGGGAAATTTGTCTAATATAAACCCAGTAACCAGAGGCGCCGGGAGGTAGCGCGGGGCCTGGGCCGCAAGGTTCCAAGCGGGCCCCTATGACGTCATTATTGTAAAACAGGAGAAGCGCTGTTTATAATATATTACACTTTATTCTATATTACGACAATAGCACAGCTGTAATGTACACATCGTTGCCTGCACATTTTGAGCTAGAGCCCCCAGTAAACACAAAGCTCTAGGAAGATGTTCTGTGACTGGTTGACTATGACAATGGCAAAAGACGTAATTGGCTTACATAAACAAAAGGAATATTGTCCTTGCTTCGTTCTTTAGAAATCCCTTCTATAGCTTATTCTTTTGTCATTGTCTTAATGACGTAAAGACGTAGAGTTAAACGGGAATTTCGTCTAGACAAGAAACTTCATAAATTTGCGACGGACAAAGCGTTGGCAGCGGAAAACTGGAGATCAACAAAATCCTGTTGAAAAACGATTTTTTCTTTTAGTTATTTGCTGCCTGATCCGAACAGAAAAACCAAGCGACGAACTAAAGTCAAGAAGCGAAACCTTAATCCAGAATTCAATGAGGTAAGCTTTTCAACCAAGAGGAATTTTTTTAATGTCGCGTATTTGCTATGAAAAGTGTTGAAAACCTAAAATCGTTTTGGTGTTACTCTCAAAATTACTTTGATTTAGCTTTATTTTGTAGTTTACACAGTAACACAGTTCGCAACCTTTTTATAAGTACAAAAGAATAGTTTAAAAATTGACTGTAAAATTGACGCCATATTTATACAGCAATATAAGCAAAAACTTACTGAACTTCAGACATCATTTTCTCTTTGGCGTACCATCTAAAATCTCTACATTTTAGCATCATTTTACAGATAAAGCACTAAACATACTTTCTAAGTTTGTTTGCCGCTTCAGAAATATACTCAAATTTAAAAATTTGAATATAGTCATAACCGTATATTCATTGAGCGCGTGTGACGTAACATACAAAAGATTCTTCTCTTAACAATATGTTGTTGTATTTTCACAGCACTTCTCCTATAAAATTGCCCATCATGAGCTGGCAAACCGCACACTCGAAGTGACAGTCTGGGACCATGATGTTGGAAAATCCAACGACTTTATTGGTAAGTTGAAGCAGTTGTTCCGATCTGTAAGTTTTAATCCTACATTCACCATAATAGTCAATAGAATAACACGGTTAAGAAACAGTATAAATATTCTGCCTTTAAATTTAGCGATTGAATTCGAAAGGTTACTCTATCTAGTTACAATGGTGTCAAGTAGCGGAGTAAATGTACTTCGTTACTGTACTTGAGTACTATTTTCGAGAAGTGAGCATGTAACAAAGTAAACTTTTTCTGGAGTACTTTGACTTGGAACGAAGTCGCTTTAAGAAGTAACGTTTTACTTCGTTATTTTCATTTTGTGGCGAAGTATTTCGTTACTTTCTAACTTTTGTTTAATGTTACGTGATTTATTCCTGATTTATTTTAATTTTGGGATAGGTAATACGACCTTTACATGCGTCTGGGATCTCTCGTCTGTGGTTTACTTATAAGCATTATTTATTTAATGGATTTCTTACATCTTCAACGGGGTCTGGAAAGTAGACCATGCCGTTAAATATTGTATATTAGGTGCACGCATAATTATAATGCGTGTGTTGTTTTGTGTCTTTTGTATGTCAATCCATTGGAGACCCCCCCCCCCCTACACGCTACAGACAATAGTACTTTTACTTTTTACTTCAAGTATTTTTTAAGGATACTTTGTACTTTTTACTTAAGTACGTTTTGCCTCCAGTACTTTTTACTCTTACTCAAGTCGTTTTATTGTTAATTACTTTTACTCGAGTACAAATTCAAAGTAATTTAGGCCCCACTGTGTAGTTGTAGTGTTGAGTGTGACACTGCACTGACGCTCATATTCTGTTTTTTGAAGGTGGCGTCCACCTCGGAATTCACGCCAAAGACTCGTTACTTAAACAGTGGTTCGAGGCTCTCAAATATCCTAATAAAGAATCCAGATACTGGCATGTCTTAACAAGAGAAATTACGTTGAATGAAGCAGAGTGAACACGATATGTTGTCAACAACGCTAAAAGTTACATCGCAGAATACGAACTTATACAGAAAAGGCTAATTTCCACTCAGGAAAATTATCCGTGGATTGGAACGGACAAGAAAATTTTTCTTTGTGTTAAAGTCATTAGTTCCAACCCAGAGCTCACAAGACAAAGAAAAATGTTCTTGTCCGTTCCAATCCACGGATAATTTTCCTGAGTGGAAAAAAGTCGACTTCTTGGTTTGGCGTAACCGTTGCAGTATTGTCGCCATGGTCCGGTGCTCTTATAACAGACATTCACCCCCCTCCCTGAATATTCAAAATGGTGGACTTTTTTGCAGCGGTTAACGCTTATTTCGCAGAGTCGACCTTCTGTTTGTCCAGTAGTGTAGCTAGCCCGACGATTTAGTCCCGCTATGCAAATATTTTCGTCTTCATTGACTGTGAAAACAATCAATTTCTAAAGAAATGAATAATGATAATAATTTTGAATTTGCATAGCGGGACTAAATTGTCGGACTGGATACACCGCTGTGTTTGTCTCATGCCATTGTTCATATAGTATAGTATAATATGTATAGGTTATCAGGGGCGAATCGTACGAAAGTGATGGGGGGGGGGGGGGGGG
>CACRXK020003407.1:0-22091 GCA_902702795.2 Paramuricea clavata | reverse complement strand
ATTGAAATAAATATAACTCGAACGGCTCAACCGAAATTTGAAGGCAACCTTCAAGGCCAGTCCCAATCTTTTCAAGCAGACGGCCGAAAAAATTCGTTGACCATGTTGAACGTTATTTCTCTTGGATTTCCTTGCGCATCAACTGCATGCCCTTTTATAGTTATACGTCATATCTTGGAAACATACGAAACATACAGGATTTTTTAAATAGATTCATGTATAGTGTATTCATTCACACATTTTCCAAATAACTTTTGTTTTTCATTTCCTGAAAATCCCCCCCCCCCATCATTTTTGCAATGCCCTCCCCCCTAGGATAGAATGGTACCGGATATTATATTTGGCAGTTAGATAATTTCATTATCCAATGGATATCACTACTACATTATTTGTAAGAAATAAATTTTTTAAAAGCGAATTTGTCATATTCGCGAGCGACACTTTGCAAGCCATGAATGTTTGCAGACATTACACTCAATTTCATTTTTTATTATTTCAAGTACTATCTCGAGTGAAAATGTTGGAAAGAGCTTCGCTATTTAACCGATTAAAATTATTATTGAACGCAGAAACGCGCAAGTTGTTCCAGATTTGCAAATAAGTTGTAGGTTGTTGTGAAGCCGATATCAGGATGTGTTCGTACTGCTTGTTCCCAGTTGTTGTGATAAGTCTGGAACAAGTTGTTATCATCTTGTTACAAGGTTGATGACGGTAACAGACTTGCTACAAGTTATTCCAACAAGACTAATACAGGCTGTTCGTAACAAGTTGCCACGAGCTTGTTGTCATCAACTTGTGACGTGCAGACGATATCAGACTTGTTGGAACAACTTGTTGCGAGTCTGTTGGCCTCATCAACCTTGTTACAAGATGATAACAACTTGTTCCACACTTGGCAACAACTGGGAACAAGCAATGCGAACACATCTCGTTGACAAGCTGGGAGATTTTCACACGTGTAACAATAAACATATATGTCGAAGTACATCGGATTATTCTTCTCTCCAGTTTTATAGAGTTCAGTAAGTGTGTCCCCGCGACCTTCACGCGCGCGGGCCACGCAGCATCGATATTATTCCAGATAAATATATCGAGGTCACCGGGTTCTTTTGACACGTTGACTTGTGTTTTGCAAGATCAAAGATTTGGATAGAAATTGGTTGTTTTTTGTGCAAAAAACTGAAGAAATCATGAGTACTTTAGCAGAGATGCCGTGTTATACTCTGATCAACGTTCCTAGCGACCTGGAACCGTGGTCAGAACAAAAATTAAAGGATGATTTGGGTGAGTTGTCGAACCATTTTATGTCTGCTTAATAGTTTTTGTAGATAGGAATTTTGTAGGGAAGGTTATATAATAGTGTTATATACAATCCCCCCGAGTTGACCAAAACCTTCAACTCCAAGTTCCCAACTACACAAAGCCTTCAACTCTTCTTTCCAGCGAGATGCACAAATTCTCGATATTATGTTTGGTTTTATAACCCTTGTCTTCTGTGAGCACGGGACCAAATTTGGTATACAAATAATGAATGTTTTTATTTGTACGAAGGTAAAAATATTTCATCTTTCACTGATTGCAAATGTTTTTACTGTTACCCAAATAAAAACATTCATTATTTCTTTTGAAACATCAAAATAAATCGATCTATCCAACTTTTATTGAACTAATATTGCCATACATCGACCATTCTCTCGTTCCCCCCAAGACATATAAAACAGGATATTCTCTACGTAATAATAACTGTCTTTCAATACCAAAGCATAGGACAAGTAGGTTTGCTAATAATTTTATTATGGCCGGTAGTAAGGCCTATAACTCTAGTTTTAAATAATAATTGTTCAGCTACATTCTTACGTAGAACTATCAAAATTAACAACTTGTAAATAAGGAGTGTTTGTAGACATTTTTACTCATAAGCATGTAAACCAGTGTAATTCAGTTTTTAACTGCAAAATTGGTATCTTTTAATAAATTGAAATTGAAATTCAGCCTTATAAATGCAGGGATACTATATTATTTGACTGTGTTTGAAGGTGATCTACAGTCCGTATGTAAACAAAGCCTTTGTTTATTATTATTATTATTATTATTAAATTGAAACCACATTGCAGCCAGAACCTGAATTGCGTGGATTACATATTATCACATGCACTACATATAAATATATTATTAATACAATATTATAAAAACCCACCCACGATCAAAATTCGATTAAAATAAGCATAAAATCTATCCTACAAACTTCCTACACATAGCAGGGATAAAAGAGTTATAAAAGCGGTTCGTGCGTGTAACGTACATATTAAAATACCGATTCGTCCTGAAAGAATAATCAGTCTCGTTCTTCGGGGGCAGCAGATGATGAAGTTTATGCATTGGATCCTTGATGATACTCGTAAAGAGTTTGTCACACATGTCCTCTCTTCTTTGAAATAGAGTAGGCAGTCTAAAATACTCAAGGGCCTCACAATATGTCATTTCAGGAGATAAAATTTTTAGCACACGTTTCTGGACAGTCTCAAGTTCGTCTGCCAAATACTTTGGGATGGAATGATGGAAGGCTTGCGCACAATACTCGAGCACAGGCCTGATCACTGTACAATAAAAGTTCAAGACATCATTGACATTTACGCTTGCCCGTTTCAATAGTACTATAAAATAGAGGCGTTTATTAGCTTTCTTTATACTCTCTCTGATGTTATCTTTCCACTGAAGTGTGCCTGTCATAACAAGACCCAATATTTTTGCACTCTCAACTATAGGCAATGCTTCTCCACCCACCAGTACAGGATCAAAATGTTGTTTAATTCTTTTAAAATCGATTCTCAGTTCTTTACATTTCTCAGTGTTAAGAGATAGCCCATTTGCCTTCGACCAATCTTCCACAACATCAACTGCGACTTGAACACGGCTCTCTGTGTCCTTACTAACTACTTCAGCAACTGTTGTGTCATCAACAAACTTCCACCTCGATATATCACAAATATCAAGATCGTTTATCATTAAACAAAATAGCCAGGGCCCTAATTTTGTACCTTGAGGGATACCGGAAAGTACATCTCCCCACTCCGAATAACAGTCATTGGATAATTTCACTCTCTGCTTTCGATTCATCAAAAAATCGATTGTCCAGCGAGCAACCGCACGTGGAATAGCTAAACTGGAAATTTTATCAGCCAGTAAAGCATGATCGATAAGGTCGAATGCTTTTCTATAATCGAACAGGATGACTCTGACAGCAGAGCCAGTGCCATCAGTAGCTTGCGACCATTCATGGATCATAGATATAACAGCGAGAGTAGTTGAACTTCTTGGTATTACTCCATATTGACTTGGATCGATTATACTCATGATAGCTGGAGCAATGTATTTTTTAACAACACAGTCCTCAGCGATTTTCGAAATAGCGGCAGTAAGTGAAATTGGTCGTAACTGCTTACAAATGTCGCTAACGGGCTTAGTTTTTATGAGGGGCACAATGTTGGCAAGCTTCCAAGATTTAGGTAGTTGTTGTTCGGCATAGCTGCTGTTTAGCACAGCGTATACTGGCTGTGCAAGGATTTCAGCATATTCCTTAAGAGCCCAATTGGGAATTTCGTCAGGACCTGACGCCTTTCCACGATTAATTGCTTTCAGTAAATGAAAGACTTCCAATTCGTTCACTTGAAAAGAGGAATAATTATCAAAGGGTGGAAGGGTTGACAGTGGATTGAAGGAGTTCATGGGCTCCAAAAAGGCGTTATTAATTAAATTCGCAATGTCAGGACGTTGCATATTCTCGATATCGCCTAAATGAAGTTGACTACATAGGTCATCGGAGCCGGTTGTAGGTACCATACCAGCAATCTGCTTCACCTCCTTCCACCATCTCTTCGGTTTGGTCGATTTAAGATTCTTTACTTTTGAAGAGTAGAATTTCGCCCGGCATGTCTTTCGCTCGCGGTTAACCCGATTCCGGTAATACTTGAACTGAAAGGTATTTCCACTGCAGAAGGCAGCTTGACGCTTCCTTATAAGCTCTTTAAATTCTGCAGTAATCCATGGAGGATCGTGTACATGCAAAGCCGTTTTCTTTATTGGCATAATGGTGCTAATACCGAGACGTACTAACTCTTCGAAATACTGGAGTTTCATTTCGCATGTGTCAAAATGATTCAGAGAGGACCAATCGATAGATGTAAGGTATCTTCCAAGCTCATGCCTTTTACTAGATCGTAAATCTCTACTAGAGATAATTCTTCTACTGCATGACTTGGGTTCTCTTTTGCAAGGATTGACAATCACAACATTATGATCTGAAAGACCAAATGGCGGAAATTTTTCGACAGAGTTCTTATCATAAAACGAATGTAAGTTGGTTATTATTAGATCCAAAGTCTGGTTGGCCCTTGTGGAAACGTTAACAATCTGTTTGCAACTGAACTGTGTTAATATCCGATTGCATTTTAACCGATTAAAGTCGCCTGCAAGAATAAACCCACAGCCAGGATAAGTGCTTTCAATAGTAATCAGTGATGTGGAGAGAAATTGGAGCATTTCATCATCATTAGCATTAGGTGGATGGTAAACGACACCAAGTATCAAGCAGGAAAACCCACGGGGAAGTCTACTTGGACGAACATAGACCCACAGAACTTCGTAATCTATATGGTGGAGATGATTCAGAGGCTTATAAAATATCGTGTTCCTGATGTACACCCCAACCCCTCCGTGGGAGCCCACACTGCGGTTTTTATGAACAAAATTGTAACCTGGAATATCGAGGCAGGAATCTGAGATACGGTCATTTAGCCATGTTTCCGTTATACAGGCAAGGTCAGGACTCTTTTCTGTGACAAAACAACTCACTTCATCAATTTTGGGAGCTAATGACATCGTATTTGTCAATAATAGTTTCGGAACGTAGAAATAGTCATTAGCATTGGAAATAACAGTTTTATTAATGTTAATTTGAATAATATTGTATTGTTTACATTTTTGTGTCCAAAATATTGAGCTTTATTCGACAACTATT
The DNA here is from genome assembly GCA_902702795.2 of Paramuricea clavata. NCBI lineage: Eukaryota > Metazoa > Cnidaria > Anthozoa > Malacalcyonacea > Plexauridae > Paramuricea > Paramuricea clavata. Next base: position 17,074 of record CACRXK020003407.1, on the reverse strand, counting down.
TATATTTTCAAGCTTCTAGAGTATAATAAATTATCAAGAAACAACAATCAGGCTTTTCAAGAACTCAAAACATCGTTAAACTGTTTGTATCATAAAAAGTGGGCTCATTTGTGCACATGCGCAGATCAGACTGTAGATCACCTTTAACACTAGACGATTTTTCTTGCCAAGAGGAGAGCGCTAGTGCTCAATGGGTTCACCAGACTGTCTTTCGTTGGTTGGATCAATGCAACTACCTGAAAAATAGAAGGAGAATTTTTTATGTGTCAATCTTGAAACGTCGAAATTTTCGTTATATTTTTCAAGTAGTTTCGTCCCTAGCAAAGAAAGTTTGTTATTATTAACACTATCTACATTTGACAGTTCAATATAATAACCACACTATCTGCCCATGTGTATGAGAATAATATGAAACAATGCCCTACAATCTGGGTTCGAAATAGTTGCCGGCGATAACTGGCAGTTTCATGACCTTGCCGTTTTAAATCCAAAGGACTTTGACTGCCATTTTTTATTTAACCCAAGTTTAAACTTAAATCAAATTGATTTTTCAAATTGAAATTATTGTTATACTTTTTATTTCCTGTTTGTATTATATATAACCGAACCAAGGACGCTCTTTGTACTTGAAAAAGCATGTATTGTTTTGGCCTTAAAACGTTCAGAAATTGAACACATTTCTAACCATAAGTTGGTATCGAGGCCCACCAAGGGTGTAACCCTGGTCGCTTGTCACTCATTTTGTAGCCGCTTTGTCGCTTGTTTTATTGTAATAACACATTTGTCCCACAACACAAATCGCAATTTGTCGCTTTTTTCCAGTCAGAAGCTGTCATTTGCTGCTCGTTTTTAGATAGTCTGTCGCCTCTTTTTGAGGAATGTTGCCAGTGGCATAGCCAGCCTGACAATTTAGTCCCGCTATGCAAATTCAAAATTATCATTATTCATTTCTTTAGAAATTGATTGTTTTGACAGTCAATGATCACGAAAACATTTGCATAGCGGGACTAAATCGTCGGGCTGGCTATGCTACTGAATGTCGCCTGTCGGTCATAACCCCTTGGGGGCCTGGGTGTTGCCTTAGTATATGTATGTGAACTTAAACAATGTTTTGCTGCCCATGTTGTTCACAACTGTCAAACAATATTGAACAATATTGTTACACCCGGTTCTGGCTCAACAATATTGTTCAATATTGTTGACAAGTGTGAACAATGTGGGCCGCAAAATATTGTTCGATCCTGTTAAACAGCAGGCGGCTCAGTGTTTTTACGCATGTATGAAATTCTTTGTTTTGATGCGTTTAGAAAAAGGTGATGTGAAGATGAAAACAGAAGCCTTGAAACGAGTCATTTACCAGATCATCAATGGTGATAAAATGCCAGGACTTCTCATGGTCATTATACGTTTTGTATTGCCGTCTCACAATCACATGATCAAGAAATTGTTGTTGATCTTTTGGGAGATTGTCCCGAAACTTGGTCCTGATGGAAAATTGTTGCAAGAGATGATTTTAGTTTGTGATGCTTATCGTAAGGTAATATGTTTTAAAAATTTCCTTGCAATTTTGATAAATCCTTGTAGGCAAAAAATGCTGATTTTCTTGGCTTTTTGACAGCATTTTTTTTCCTCTAAATGACATTTTGAAGATGGATCAGCATAAAAATGTATTATATGTATTTAGTTACAGTAACTATCTGTACCAGTGTGGGTAGTAACAATGTGAAATTGTTGTGCTGAGCGGTTATATTACTACCTGAAATAAACAAGCAGGAACTCGACGTTTCGAGCGAAGGCCCTTCGTCAAGAGTCAGGCCTTAAAATATCTTTTACAGGGCCATCTGACAAAATGTCTGATGACTTTGAGTTTTGGTCGGACATATGTATGATGAAGTCCGATGACCATAAGTTCAGTTTTAATTAATAGCTCTGAAATAAGTCTGAATGACACAAATATCAGCATAATGTATTAATTCTGAATGGTAATTTTGTTGAAACAATATTTTGCTAATATATAGAAATAAACATATAAGTTTCCTGAGAATTTGATATAATTTGCTTTAAAGCTAAAATCTAGACTTTAAGTGACAGGGGGAAATTTAATTACTTTTGTATATTTTCTCAAAAATGGAAGGAAATTTTGGGAAGAAGGCTGATGTTTTCAAAAGCTGAATAATGTAACTGGACAAAGTGACGGACACAATCAAAGTTGTGTCTGTAAAACCACTAGAAATCATGTATTTGTACCAGTCAATGACTGTGACTGGACGCTTATTTCCAGACTTGTTAAGTTACATTGCACCCTAATGTGCTCTACTTTATTATTTTAGAATGTTAGGGTTTGTAATCCAAGTGAGAATATATACATTTTAAGACCTAACCAGGAACGACTGCGAAAAATGCAGCACAAAGTCCTCTGGTAGGAATTGTACCTACGGCCCTGCGATTCATTATTTTACCCTGTCTAATGCCAGATGATGTTACTTGTCTAGGAGAAAATGCTGGCTCTCAGTTGGTTATTAAATAGTTTATTCTTATGTTTTTCACAGGATCTTCAACATCCGAATGAATTTATTCGTGGATCCACGTTGAGGTTTCTTTGTAAACTAAAGGTCAGATTAAATATATATTGTCATATTACACACGTTAAAATAATATTATATTAATGGATATGTCGAGGGGGGTTGAGATTTTGCTTCTACAGATTCATAATTATACCGCAAAATTGAAAATTGTTTTGTTTCGTAGCAACCTGAGTTACTGGAACCTCTGATGCCAACGATCAGATCGTGTTTGGAACATCGACACTGCTACGTGAGACGCAATGCTGTTATGGCAATCTACACAATATTCAAGTATGGAACTGTTGTTTTGTTAAAGGGATACGGCAATAAAGATGGACCATTTGCATTATAGACTAAATTTTGATATAGACAAAAATTTCATCACAGCTTGAAAGAGCATCAAAAAATTAGTAATATTCCAAAGTTTCATTGCGAAATGTTGTAAAATGCGGATAATATAACCTTGCGAAGTTTGCCGTTTCTCAGTCATTTTGTATGACAAACGGGAAATTAACAGAATGACAGCCCAATACCCTTTGGGGCTGTCAATTTCCCGTTTGTAATACAAAATGACTGAAAAACGGCAAACTTCGCAAGGCTACACTATCCGCATTTTACAACATTTCGCAACGAAACTTTGGAAATTGGAATATTACTAATTTTGTGACGCTCTTTCAAGCTATGATGAAATTTTTGTCTAGACTTGTGTAGATCAAAATTTAGTCTATATTTAGTCTATCCATTAACTTTGTTTTCCATTTTTATCTTTTTCTAGGAATTTCAATTTCTTAATTCCTGATGCGCCAGAGTTAGTTCACACATTCTTGGAACAAGAGCAGGACGCCTCGTGTAAACGAAACGCTTTTATGATGCTCATCCATGTCGATCAGGTACAGAAGTCGTAATAAAACTGCAGCAGACTTGTAGCAATACTGTTCCAATCACTTGTCAACAATATGTGTTTGTACTGCTTGTTCCCAGCTTGTTATCAAAGACTTGTTGCAATACTTTTCTCTAAGATACAGTTGTGTACCATATGCTCAATGAACAAATTTAATAAATTTGAATTTTTGTGTTATTTAAAGGATCGTGCATTGGACTACTTGAGCACATGTATTGATCAAGTCAACAGTTTTGGTGATATCTTACAACTGGTTATTGTTGAGTTGATTTATAAGGTAAAAGCTGTTTATGTAAACTTATAGGATTTCAACAGTTGTGTTGCTGAACTTCCTTTTCAAATACCAGAACTCCCTTTTTAAATGCCAGAACTCTCTTTTCAAATAGCAGAACTCCCTTTTCAAATGGCAGAACTACCTTTTCAAATAGCAGAACTCCTTTTTCAAATAGCAAAACTCCCTTTTCAAATGGCAAAACTCCCTTTTCAAATGGCAAAACTCCCTTTTCAAATAGCAGAACTCCCTTTTCAAATGGCAGAACTCCCTTTTCAAATAGCAGAACTTCTTTTTCAAATAGCAAAACTCCCTTTTCAAATGGCAAAACTCCCTTTTCAAATGGCAAAACTCCCTTTTCAAAGAACATAACTCCCTTTTCAAAGAACAGAACTCCCTTTTTTAAATAGCAAAACTCCCTTTTCAAATGGCAAAACTCCCTTTTAAAATGCCAGAACTCCCTTTTCAAATGGCAAAACTCCCTTTTCAAATAGCAGAACTCCTTTTTCAAATAGCAAAACTCCCTAAATGGCAAAACTCCCTTTTCAAATGGCAAAACTCCCTTTTCAAATGGCAAAACTCCCTTTTCAAAGAACAGAACTCCCTTTTCAAAGAACAGAACTCCCTTTTTTAAATAGCAAAACTCCCTTTTCAAATGGCAAAACTCCCTTTTCAAATGCCAGAACTCCCTTTTCAAATGGCAGAACTTGGTTATCAACTTGACAATTTTATTTTGATTATTAATTAAAATGAAGATTAGTTTGTTCTTTTATTGAAAGTGAATGGTCAAAATGAGCGGCAAGGTAAGAATTTGACCAGACAACTCTGCATTCTGGCTGGACATTGTCCGTTGACCGGCCGTTATTTCCCGCGCTGTTTTAACTGAGAAAATCGATGGAAACTTGTGTAAATCAGGAGGATATTGTGTATGTGGATGCAACATCTCATTAAACGTTGATTTCTGTTGAATTTTCTTCATGAACTATTGAAGTTGTACAAAGTATGAACACAATATGGATTTGGTGCCAGCTGTAAATTTTTCTGAAGAAATAACTCTGAGATATTATTTTTACTTGTATATAGGTGTGTCGTGCCAACCCCAATGAACGTGCGAGATTCATCAGATGCATTTATAATCTTCTCAATTCGTCATCACCAGCAGTACGTTATGAAGCAGCCGGTACTTTAGTCACTTTGTCTTCAGCGCCCACTGCAATCAAGGTCAGTGGTTTACACAGTCCTAGCTTGTTGACAAGTTGGTATAGACTTGTTGACAACTTGCTATAAGGTTGTTGAGCTCAACAGACATGTGAAGTTTTTACTTATAAATGTGTATTTGTTGAAATATCCAGGCGGCAGCAACGTGTTATATTGAACTGATCGTGAAAGAAAGTGACAATAATGTGAAGTTGATTGTTCTTGACAGACTCATTGCCTTACAACAGAATCCAGCTCATGAGAAAATCATACAGGTCAGTGCCTACAAACATTGAAGTTTTGATTATAAATTAGGTGAGTTACTCCCGGACACTGAAGTGAATCCAATAACAAAACAGAAATCACCAAAATACAACAAAAATATTTTTAAAACACTTTATATAACCGGTCCGGTAACAGTTGTATACAAAACAGGGTTTACAAGCTTTTAGTAGTTTTATTTATTAGAAATTGTTGTAAAGAATTCCTTCTACACATTAGGGCCATTTATACGAGACAAAATAAGACGCGACTTACATAAGGCGCGACTTAAATAAGACGCGAGTTTGTCGTATAAAAGGCACAGAATTCTTATGTAAGACGCGTCTTGAATAAGACGCGACTTAAATAAGAACAGGATTTTTAGCTGTTCTTATGTAAGTCGTGTCTTAAATAAGAAATGTTGGACAAAAATTCTAACTACACATGCCCGAATCTTGAAACAACGTAAAATTATTAGCCTTGCATATTAAAACAAAAACAACCAAAACAACCAAAACAACATTATAGCTATAGCAAGTAAATAAGAATAAAGCCGTAGAGAACCATTTATGCGATAACTCCGCTTATTTAAGTCGCGTCTTATGTAAGTCGCGTCTTATTTTGTCTCGTATAAATGGCCCTAATGTTAAACAAAACTTTGTGGCTTTCTTCATACTTGCTGTCTTGCTCGTCTATAACCAGAACAAAACGTAGTTTATAAAGTTGGAAGTCGTGTCGCCATTTTGTTTATTGATGTACGTCGAGACGGACAACACTTGTTGCCAGGCGGGATACATTGCATTGATGTAAACCCACGTGACGGCAAATGAGCCAATCACGTTTGGCGTTAACCACATAGATATCTTATATACACTAGATAGCGCATCTCTTTTAGTAAAATTGAAGCCAAGAATATTCCAGCGGTTACCCCCATTTGAATAGATGGCGGCCATGTTGGTCGTTCCCACTTGCTAATAAACGCTAAAAAACAACAATAACTTTCATCATTTGAATAGTTTGAAAATGTATTTGGAATAGGTTAAACTTAATATTTAAAGGGGAAGTCAAGTCCGTTCTGCGCATCGGTTCTGCTCATAACAATGTGAGGACCTCTAATGTGAACATTGCCCAAATTTCGAATGTTTCGAATTTTTCTGAACATAAACTCTATTTCATATTCATTTAGAAGCATAGCGAACCAAAATTGTGTTACATATTCAGACAGTACATCATATTTTAAAAAATACAGCAGTTCAAAATGTAAACAAACCGTTTGTTTACATTACGGACTTGACTTCCCCTTTAAGTTCCGTGTTTAAGAAATAGAAAACATACGAGTCTTCTCATTTTATGGGAATATCCTGAGTCTGCAAACACGGTTTCAATTTTTGAATTGCAGAATAATTAGATGCACTATCTAGTGTATATAAGATATCTATGGTTAATCCTAGCTATACAACAGTTTTTAATGTGGTTTTAGGAACTAGTGATGGACATTCTGCGAGTACTTGCCTCGCCTGATCTCGAGGTTCGCAAGAAGACGTTGGATCTTGTCCTTGAGATTATGAACACGAGAAATATCCATGAAGTCGTGATGGTTTTGAAGAAAGAAATCACCAAGACACACACAGAGGAAAGCACGACGGAAGATTCCGGCAATTACCGACAGATCCTCGTCCGCACTCTACACGCATGCAGCGTCAAGTTCCCGGATGTTGCAGAATCTGTTGTTCCCGTGGTAAGTATATTAGGGAGTTTACGATCTACGACGCGTCCGGCTCGACGACGCGCTTTCAAAACAAAAAAATTTGGTGTTTCCACAAACAAAGAAATTTGTCATGCAAGACGAAAACTGTCAATAATTTGTGGTCCCATGAGTATTGTCAACCGCGTTGTCATTCTCAACACAACATTAAACAAGCATTATTACGTCTTTCAGTCAACGTGAAAGCATTAAGCTCGAGAGGTGTTACTTAAAGTCGAAATTACAGCAAACATTGCATCGCTTCAGCCGAACGTAGCAGTTTGTAAGGTTATTTGAAAAAGCGTCAAATATTTATTACAGTAGTCAAATTGCTTACCGCTCATTCTTGAGCTGAAATTTAGACCGCGTCGTTGAGCCGGCCGCGTCGCAGATCGTAAACTCCCTAATGAAGCCTGGATCACGCCGAGCAATTCTGTCGGCGATGACATGCAAAAGAATTGTTTACTTCTGAAAAGCGACTCTATACTTTTGTGCGCGAGTTCAAGCATCCGTCAGCGAGGACAGCATCCGTCAAGAAACACAAAATCGCCGACAAAATTACTAGTATGAAATATGAACCGGGCTTTAAGGTTGTTTCCATTTCTTCGTAATGATTGAGCCACGATCTTTCTCAACAGCCGAAGTAAAACAGTATAGAAATGAAAATAGGCAACGTGATTATATAAAGAGAATACTTATGATTTATGTGGTTCACAGGTAAAAACTATTATAATCTGACCGTTGAGAAATATCGTGATTCTATCTTTACGAGCGTTAAGACAATATCGAAACCAGGTTTCACGTGCTTAGTGATATTATTAGGGAATTTAAGCTTCACGTTTCCGTGAACGACAAACGACAGGTTCGAACTTTCTTGGCAGAATTTTCGTTGAACGTTTTCGTTTCATATTTTCTTTCTTGCGTCGAAAGAATAATTATGTATTTCAGTTTTAAAACAGCAAGTTTATTTACTCTTTATTGCCTGATACCGTAAAATTTTTCTTTGTCTGGCATTTGCCGTTTGACGTATAACGCGAAGCTTAATCTCTCTATTTACATGACACGAGATTTATTAATAAGAAAACACAAAAGAACTCCAAATAACATTCAGATTTATTGAATCAACCTTTCGAATATGAAGCGCTGTGTTGTAGTTTTGTCTGCGTATGGCAAGAGACTCCTTGTATAACAGTAGAGACGAGTGATCTATCAATTATTAAACCGACACTCCGTTTAAGTAGACACATTGGTGGGAATGCCGATGTGTTTCGTGTTTCGATGATACAGTCGGACCCTTTAGCAAAGAACGATATATTTAATTTTATATATTCCTTATACTTTCCATTTTCTAACATTTCAAGCCCTCACTTACGAAACTGTTGCTTTGTTATGTAGTTGATGGAATTCCTGGGAGATTCGAACGAACAAGCCGCTCTGGATGTGTTGGTCTTCGTGCGTGAAGCTGTCCAGCGTTTCCCGGACCTCAAACCTCTCATCGTCGAGAAATTGTTGGAAACTTTCTCTCAAATCAAGAGCTTGAAGTAAGTAATGTGCATCAATCTCTGCTTCATGCAAACATAAGGTAACATTATGATCTAAAGATTAGCTTCGGTGGCGCAATATTCACAGCAAGCGCATTTTCGTCTCTGAGTTCCCGGGTTTGATTCTCGCTACGGACTCATCACACTACTGGGAAAGAGTCCGTCAACGCTCTACCGAAAATCGTGGGTTTTCTCCGCGTAGCTTTCATCTGCAAGTAAAGATGATCAGCAACTTACTTTGCCGAAGTTGGGGTAGCGTTCAATTGTATCAGCTGCAAGTAAAAATAATTAGCAACTTACTTACTAGTTGCGGTGTGGGAGGGGTTAGGGTTAGCATTCAATGGACCATTTGCATTATAGACTAAATTTTGATCTAAACAAAAATTTCATCACAGCTTGAGAGAGTATCACAAAATTAGTAACATTCCGAAGTTTCGTTGCGAAATGTTGTAGAATGCGGATAATATAGCCTTGCGAAGTTTGCCGTTTTTCAGTCATTTTGTATTACGTACGGGAAATTGACAGCCCAATCGGGTGTTGGGGCATCAATTTCCCGTTTGTAATACAAAATGACTGAAAATTGCACATTTCGCAAGGCTATATTATCCGCATTTTAAGCTAGAGTAATACGAGCAACAAAATTGCTGCAACTTGCAACAAAATCTGATTTCAACGCATGTTAAGTAGAAATGTTGACACATGTTGCCTCGTGACTTGTAATGTGTGTGGAAACATTTTCAATTAACATGCGTAGAAATCAGATTTTGTTGCAAGTTGCAGCAATTTTGTTGCTCGTATTACTCCACCTTTACAACATTTCGCAACGAAACTTTGGAATATTACTAATTTTGTGATGCTTTTTCAAGCTGTGATGAAATTTTTGTCTAGACTTGTTTAGATCAAAATTTAGTCTATAATGCAAATGGTCCATTGTCTCAGCGGTAAGTAAAGATGATTAGCAACTTACTTACTAGTTTGGGGGTTAGGGTTCAATTGTCTCAACTGCACATAAGGATGATCAGCAGACCCCCACTTACTTCGTTCCAGCCTCGTGTAAACAGGACTACGTTCTAACTGTCGTTTTTGTAGAATCCATCGTCACGCACTGTGGATCTTGGGAGAATATTGCGAGAATGAAAGTGATTTGCTCAGTGTGATGGATGTTATCAAGTCTTCACTTGGAGAGGTATGTCATGTGAATTAAGGACCGTATGCATATAGTTTCGCTAAATATCTAATAATAAATTAATCTTTACGAAATATAAAACACTTTCCGTGTTTCCATACAGTTAAAGAAACTATGATATCCATAGTAATAATATACATAAAGATATTACTCGACTGTGATTGGTTGATTTCAGTGCAGTTAATCCCAAACAGCAGTGCAATTTTCTGTAATCACAGTGCAAAAATCTGTAACAAACTGAGCTGATTGGTGGAAAAACATTGTGATGATTAAATCAACCAATCAGTTTAAAGCAATTTAGTTTAAAGAAGTAACGGTCACAGATTGCTTTAAACAAAACAAACATGGCGCCGCGCTACACAAAGTAAAAGTTGCCTTCGCGTGGAAAATATGGCTTTTATCTTTATTTTTAAATTGAAAAGCATTTACCGTAAACAAGACTAACAAAAATTACATAGTTGAGTGGAATTTTCAAGCTGGTAGCGTTGTATAATGTGATATAATAAAGCCAGGAAAACTTTGCCAGTGGAATGTTCGCTATAAACGCGTAAGTTAAAACCACAATTGTCTCGAACATTTTTATGTAAATTTTTAATTATGTAAACCATGCTATTAAGTAATAGCATGGTTTCTCGTGAAATTTGGATAAACATGCACTCGTGAGTTTTTCAAAGACCTCAAATAGCACTCGTCCTTCGGACTCGTGCTATTTTGAGGTCTTCGAAAAACTCACTCGTGCATGTTATATCCAAATTGCACTGGAGACCATGCTATTACAAACAAACACGCTTCTCGACCAGTCAACGCTCGCGCACTATAAATGTTGTATTATAAAAGTAAGTGCTCTTGTTAGGTTCCAATTGTCGACGATGAACTGAGAAAAGCTGCCGGTGTAGAACAAGTAGACGGTTAGTATAAAGTTTATTGAATGAAAACTAAATGTTTCAATTTCCAGTTGCTTCTTTTGGTAGTGACAGTGCCTGGCAAGTTTGACGCCGCTTTATATGCTGCCCGCGAGTTTGATAATTTCTGTAGAATCGAATGCTTCCACAACCTATAGTAAATTTTGTTTTTCGAGTGTATTACGTAGTTTGGTTGCAATACTGACTTTATGTCGTGTTCTTCAGACAATCAGGAGCAAGGAACAACCACAACGAAAACAAGAGTTACTGCTGATGGTACTTATGCTACAGAGAGTGTCTTTGTCAGTGCCGCTGGATCTCGTGAGGATATCAAGTACGTTTTAGAGAGTTTGAGCAAGACAACGAAGTACGAAGACCTACTTGATAATTTTTGCCGTCTGCACATTATCTTGCGCATACTGAGTTGGACGTCACTGGTAGTTGCTCAACGTGTCTTCCCGTGTGTCGCTGTTTATGAATACTTACCATAATTCTTGGCCTGACCCAGAAAAAAACAGCGAGACATGAAACTATATCCCGTCTTTGTCCTTCATTTGGAACGAAGTTCACAACGAATTTTTCCAAAATATTCGTTGTGAACGAAGGCAGAAGAACGAAGACGGGATATGGATTTATGTCTCGCTGTTTTCTCCTAATCAGGGTAAAGACTTGGTCAGCATTCATAAACAGCTAGACACGAATCTCTAATCTGTCTTCATCCCTGACCCTAAACTCAGAATGGGCAAGATAATTTGCAAGACAGGCAAAAATTGTCAACCACGTCGTCCGACTTCGTTCTCTTGCTCAGACTCTCTAATGTGACAAAGAGAACTTCTATTGTCAGTCTGTCACTAAGTGACAAGGCAATACAGCCCAAGATTACCATTTGACTGCTTTAACTTCCCCTATTTATACCAAGCTAGACCTAGGCGGCCTATGTTAGCGTTCACCAACACAGCTATGGAGACCGTTTACCAAAGGTTCGGCTGTAATATATATACTACTTTCATGTTTTGATTGTATATTTCTTATGTGAGAATATTTCGTAATATATATTCTATTGCTTCCTAGGCCTCCTCTGCGTCAATATCTTTTGGATGGTGAGTTTTTTGTGGGCGCAGCCATGGCGGGAACATTGACGAAAGTTGCTCTGCGGTATATCGGACTCGTTGCTGACAACAAGAAGCAAAATGTACGTAGCCTGCATACAGATAGTCTGCCCTCAATGCGCTCCGCCCGCTTTTCTGATAAATTTCTGGGATTTTGCAAGCGTTTATTACTCGAATGCTTTCATTAGTTGATAAATCTCTTACAAATCGTCTCATAATGGAACTTTATAAAATTTGTGAATTTTTGCAGATATTCTGTGCTCAATCAATGCTGGTAATGGCAAGTATTCTTCATCTTGGAAAATCTGGATTATCGAAGAAGGTATTGTATAAATAAAGTAATCAACGTGTTCAAGTGATTACGCTATATATACGGCAAAATCACCATAGCATGTTGGTTTGCGTCAAATTTATCAGAAAATGTGCAGACAAAAAATACATCGTGCTAATTTCCAAAAGAAAATTGATCATTTGTCCTTCCAAGTAAAATAATTATTTGCAGGCCTGTTGATGAATAGTTGGGACGCTGCGACAAACCACTCAGTTATAAATTTGCCAGCATTGTAACCATTGTTGACCATATTTTCATTGTCCATTTTCTAGTCTATAACAGATGATGATGTTGACAGAATAACACTGTGTCTGCGCGTACTGGCAAACCGTACTGCACTTATGAAAGATATTTTTACTGTGGAATGTCGACGTGCACTTTCAAACATGCTCGAATCCAACAAACAGGATAGCGAAGACAGCACTAAGGTAGAGATACAGTACCAGCATTTTACTCCACCGTCGTCTCTTCGGAAGAAGATTGAGTTTTAGTAGGAGAACAGTCCTCCGCGCTAAAAATGCCAGACCCATAAAATGCTTTACAGCTGTACGACTGAATTTGTAAGCTCTGTTAAATGTAATTTGACAACCGCGTTTTTGAAGAAATTATTTGCACCTTGGCGGCGTAGGAAAAACTGAAATTATTTTCAAGTCTGCAATTCTTTCTATATCTTCATTGCAGGCGAACGAAAGAAAAGCAGTTAGTATTCAAGCAGATGATCCCATTGCCTTCATGCAACTCCTCGCCACGGCTGAAAATGAAATTCTCGAGGTATGAACTCATACACTCTACATTGGTTGCACCAGTTTCCTAGCCACTCAAATAACGCTCGCACATCGGACAGTTTACAAACAAATCACAATTTTTCAAGCTCACCCGGTGTGGATATACACTCAGAGTAACATCACAAGCATCTTATTCACCTGAGTACATTACACCAACACAGAAAAAATCATATTATTAGATTACATTGATATCGAAGGAACTAGATTCTGTTCCGAAATATCACATACTCGAACCGACCTGACCGCGTAGCTCAGTTGGCAGAGCATTGGGCTAGTATTCCAAAGGTCGTAAGTTCGATTCTCACCGTGGCCGGGCAAATTTTTAAGCTCACCCGGTGTGGATATACACTCAGAGTAACATCACAAGCATCTTATTCACCTGAGTACATTACACCAACACAGCAAATATGATGATTATTAGATTACATTGGTATCGAAGGAACTAGATTCTGTTCCGAAATATCACATACTCGAACCGACCTGACCGCGTAGCTCAGTTGGCAGAGCATTGGGCTAGTATTCCAAAGGTCGTAGGTTCGATTCCCACCGTGGTCAGGCATATTTTTCAAGCTTGCCCGGTGTGGATATACACTCAGAGTGACATCACAAACATCATATTCACCTGAGTACATTACACCAACACAGAAAAAATCAAAATCAAAATGCTAAATTACTCAGACATTTTGTCCCGACAAACTGTCTTACCAATTTTTCATATCAACATTATGACGTCACTCCATTAAATATTATATCAAAACTTCTTATTTGGTCTTCTGTTGACGATTATACATTTGGCTGTTAGCCAATCAGAAACCATTATTCTTTTAGATAGATATTTAATTATTTTTGTAGGATCGTTACGATCAAACACTGTCTCAAGCCGTCGGCTTGGATAAGCAAGAGGAAGACGCGAAGAGTTCAAAATTAAATAAGGTTTGTGATAAAGAGTTTTGAAACAAATGCAAACGATACAAGTTGTATTTTACAACGACGTTTCGCGTGTCAATTCACGCACGAAAAACGCACGTATTTTCCAAAGTGCAGTCAAAATCATACTGTTAATCATTTTGTTACATGTTTTGTGGTCCCGGGATGTCGAGTGGGCTCAAAACACGCTGATTGTCCCAAGGTTTCAGTCACTAAGTGTTTTATTATATAGCAATTGTCAAAGTCTCAATAATTCACCTGCTATTCCAAAACTGTAGTAAAACCGACAGGCAGACATTCTGAAACTCTTGAAAAAGCTTTGAGCGTGCTGGTTGATGCGAATAGCTCACGCCTCACTTTTGCATGGTTTTATCGTTGACCAGTCAATAAATGACAATTGTTTCATTGTTGTTTGTGATGTTACTCTGAGTATTCACATCACAAACATCATACATTCACCTGAGTACATTACACCAACACAGAAAATTCATGACTATTAGATTGCATTGATATCAAACGAACTAGACTCAGTTCCGAAATATCACATACTCGAACCGACCTGACCGCGTAGCTCAGTTGGCAGAGCATTGGGCTAGTATTCCAAAGGTCGTAGGTTCGAATCCCACCGTGGTCAGGCATATTTTTCAAGCTTGCCCGGTGTGGATATACACTCAGAGTAACATCACAAACATCATATATTCACCTGAGTACATTACACCAACACAGAAAATTCATGTTTCATTGTCGACCAGTTGCCCCTCAGCAAAGCATGCAATGATCATGACGTTTTGTCGACCAGCACGTGATACGGTTTTGTCCAATCGGCAAACAGGAAAATTGAACTTTGACACTTGCAATATAATAATTATAATTGGTGTAGTAGAAACAATGTTATACTGTTATAAATAAATTGTGGAACACAGGAGTTTGTGTTAAATTTGCAAGATGTTACTCGTTTGATCGGGACATTAGATTTCATGCAAAATCTTACTCACCAAATCTCTTCTTGTTTTGATGTAGGTGACACAGTTGACTGGCTTTTCAGATCCAGTATTTGCTGAGGCTTACGTGAATGTGAATCAGTACGATATTGTCCTGGATGTCTTGGTTGTTAATCAAACGTCTGATACTTTGCAGAATGTTGTACTAGAGCTTGCAACACTAGGTAAGCACGTACACTGAGCTGCAAGTATGGAAGACCCCCCCCCCCCCTCTTACTTTCAGCCAAATTGAATCAAAAAGGAGTTTGATGCTTGTGATGTTACTCTGAGTGTATATTCACACCGGGCAAGCTTGAAAAATATGCCTGACCACGGTGGGAATCGAACCTACGACTTTTGGAATACTAGCCCACCGTGGCCAGGCATATTTTTCAAGCTTGCCCAGAGTGGATATACACTCAGAATAACATCACAAGAGTACATTACACCAACACAGAAAAAATCAAAAAAGGTGTTTATTTACGTTGCCGGTGGGCAACTAGTTTTCACTTGTTGCTTCGCGGGATATATTGCATTTACTAAAGCCACGTGACTACAAATCAGCTATTGGCGTTTAGTGTTCGCCCTAGCTATGTAGCAATGACACCCTCATTCGTTGTAGTCGATAGTTTAAGATGATATTCTTGCATATTTAGGTGACTTAAAGTTGGTGGAAAAACCAAGTCCGATTCTGTTGGGTCCGCACGATTTCTCGAATATAAAGGTAAGGAAACGTGTGTTCTTATGAGTCGAGAAGCTGTAGAATTAGTCTGGGAGTGTTTTTATCCTCATTTCCCGATTTCGTTATCACAAGTGACAAGCATTTATCACAAGTGACAAGCGTTTATCACAAGTGACAAGCAGGCGGACACAAGTGCTCAGTTACTGCAGTGAATCTTATTCATTCATGTATTGACTTTTAATTCTTAGGCAAGTGTGAAAGTAGCGTCGACTGAGAATGGGATTATTTTTGGAAATATCGGTAAGAACCACCTTGCCCCTCCTAGCATGGTTAATTACAACTTGAAAGCACGCTATCCAATGGATATCTTTCTGTCATTTTCTGTTATATGCATGGTACTGTATAACCCAGATTCAAGTATTTATAAATTGAAGTTTCTTTTTATTCCAATAGTTTCACATGCAACCTCGCGCAATAACGTTGGTTAATTTTTTTTGGCACAAACTATATTATAGTCACAGGAACAAAATTTAGATTCTACTAAATGTAGTGGTTTTTTAATGGTTTTTAAAGATTTACTATGTATACTATCAATGTAAAAACTGAACTATTTACCGTTAATGGTTATAAATAATTTCCCATATAGTAAATTCAATTTGGTAAAAAAACACGATGTTTAATATTTACCATTAACGATATCATTGGTAAATCTTAACATGATGGTTTTTACTAATTTACCATGTGGGGAATCTGTAATTACCAGTAATGGTACTTTTTTTCTAACTGAACATTTTCCCGTCGTAGTTTATGACATATCTGGTGGATCTGGTGATCGTAATTGTGTTGTTCTCAATGACATTCATATCGATATCATGGACTACATCCTGCCCGCTTCTTGCACCGACACGGAGTTCAGGCAGATGTGGGCGGAGTTTGAATGGGAGAACAAGGTATTGCAGAATATATCAACATTTTGAGCGTCTGTCCCAACCTCGAACCCAGGCTCTTACCTTCGCACGCCCTCCCATAGGCAAGAGCCTGGGTACGAGCTTGCGTCTGTACTCGATAGATGTAGTTCATAAACAATTGTTGAAGCCTTTTTTAAAACTGGAAAACTGCCTTTTTTCTGGGCTATTAAGTGCCTCATTTAAAGAAGGAAAAAGTATTTCTTGAATGAACGCCTTCATTTGCTGGACAGAAAGTGCTCTTTTTACACGAGTAAAGACTCTGTAGAGACCATTTCCAACGTTATAGAGACTCCATATTTTCAAAAATTTTCGTTCAGCTCGTGAATGACATAAAATCATTTGATTTTTGTTCATATACAAAAGGCCCCTTTTGCCCAATGCCCCTCCACATTCAAAATGCTTCTGCAGCCTCTGCTATAACTAGAGAGTCTGACAACTTTGTTTTTGTATTAAGTTAATTAAAACATACATTACTATTGCTGTTTGCGCAACTTTGATATGCATATTCTAATTCTTGAACTGTTTTTGCCAGTGTAGCGCCAATCAATTGAAGAAGCTTTCGTTTGTAGGGATGGTGAAAATATTTTATATATCCCTACCAACGAATCTTGTGCATTGAAGTTGTTTTCCTGAGTATTTGCTTCTCAGATGTTTTGTCTTCGTCTAGGTCACTGTCAACACAAACATCAAGGACTTGCGAGAATATATTGATCATCTTATCAATT
>CACRXK020003406.1:23798-36473 GCA_902702795.2 Paramuricea clavata | reverse complement strand
CTCATCCTGTAGAGTGCTCAATATGACACAAAGGGCATAGAGCAATATCTAACTACAGACGGTACCGTTTCGGCCTTTTGGGCCTCATCAGTGTAGTGCTGATGAGCAGGATGAAGGTAACCACTATAAATAGTTACTCTTGATGTCTCACGAATGTGGGACATCAAACCATTGCCAGAGTGCTCAAACTGCAAGCAGTGAGCATGCGCACAATGCGTAAGCAGCAATGGCTCATCCTGTAGAGTGCTCAATATGACACAAAGGCCATAGAGCAATATCTAACTACAGACCGGTACCGTTTCGGCCTTTTGGGCCTCATCAGTGTAGTGCTGATAAGCAGGATGAAGGTAACTAGTACTAATAGTTACCTTTGATGCCTCACGAATGTGGGACATCAAACCATTGCCAGAGTGTTTTTTTCCAACAAACTATAAATATACATATATAAATATATATATATATATATATATATATATATATATATATATATATATATATATATATATATATATATATATATATATATATATGTATGTATATTGAGTACACAGACTTAATTTTTTCATGTATAATAATATGTATGTATTTTTTCATGTATTTCAATATATATATGTATATATATATATATGTATATATATATGTATATATAATATTATAATATTAATGAGACCAAAGATGATCAAATTTACAGTGTAGAAAGAGTGCTCAATACCATTTAATAACGTAGAGCAAATAATTTAATTTCTTAACTTAAAATATAGTCACAACTCTGAGTTTCACTCTCAATGCGATCTTCAGGCGACAATGTTTAAATCTCAATAAAAATTCCTGTATGATTACGTGCGAGTTCGTTAGGCTACTTACGTGATGATATTGCGTGCGCACGTTCAAATTTTCCCGCCAAGAATTGTTTCCGGTGGCAACACTTCGAGAATAGCTCACATCTCCTGTTCAGCAATCTTTTCTTATCACCTTTCAAAATTTCGAGTTTCTCTTGGAGGCATAGGTTGCAACTTTTTGCGCCGCTGCGATAAGATGATGCTTGCTTCAGAATGGACCACTTGATGTTGAATGTACGTTTCTTGTTTTTCAAGTTCCAAATGTGTTTGGACAGCTCAGTGGATTTTACATAGCTCGGGTCTTTGAATGATGTCTTGTGGTTGTAATAACGTTTCTTGAACGTGTTTGATGTCATCCCAATATAATCTCGAATTACTCCTGTGTCGTCCGTAACCTCGGCTTTATAAACAACGCTCTTTGTAAAGCAATTATTGTTTAAGGGACATTCAGTGCTTTCTATGCAGTTACAGTTGTCTTTGGTAGATGCTACAACAACACTTTTATTCTTTAAAAGGGTACCAAGGTTATGTTTGGAGATGACGCTTTTACAGTTATCCATGCAACTATAGCTTACTTTGACCGAGTTTCTGTTAAAGATCTTGTGTAGCGGGTTAGACGCAGGGAAATGTTTGTCAATCAGGTTTAGGAAGTTTCTACCAACATTTGTTCTTACATTCTTACTAAAAGGTGGGTTAAACCAAATTATATTTCTCGTTCTCGTTCTATTTTTCTGTTTATTGTTAGGGGAGTAGCTTAAATTTGTTGGGTAATGACTACGGTGGAGTGCGGCTTCATAAAGAGGTGCAGACTTAGAGAAAGCTTCTTGATTCGATGATAACTGGGAAATTCGGTTGCCAACAGAAGATGGTAGATGCTTTGTGATTGAAGGAGGATGGTTTGAATGACTGTCAATGAAAAGTGGTTCATTGTTAGGCTTTCGATAGGGTTGGTAGCTTTCATCATTTAAATTTAAGGTAATATCTAGGAAGTTGACAGATTGGTGGGTAATTTCTGTGGTATTTTCAATTGAAACTCATCGAGAAGTTGGTGGAGATCTTTTCTAGCTTTGTCAGCAAGCCGGGCAGAAGTACCTCGTAGTAGGATTAAACAGTATATATATATATAAAAATATTTGAGTGATTTTACTCAAACCTCTTTTTTTACTCTTAGAGACTGTATGTGTACATTATTTTACGCACGATTTTGAGTCAAAACTATTGTAAGGAATTAGCTGATATTGTTTCACTGGATCGAATGGTGCTATTATTGTCTTGATAGCATACACTGAACTCAAGATATGTACTGTATATGCAAAGCGGTTGGCAGCAGGGACGTAGCGACCGTGGTGTGTGGGCGGTGTAACCGCCCCCCCCCCCTCCCCAATGTGAACCTCAGGCAGTCAAAATTTTGACATTTTCTGGCAAAATTTGCAAAATAAAATCATTATTTTTGTGAAATGATAACCATTTTTGGAAAATACAGCCAATTCACATCCAATTCGTTAAGTTCGCGAATTTGCTATAAGGCCGTTTTCCACTTCGCCCGTATCGTACCGTAACGTATCGGTAAGCATGCGCAGATTGAAAAGAGGTTTATAAATCCACGTACTTCCGGGTGTATTCGCGTATCAAAATAAAAAGTTCGTCGCAAGTCAACTTTTCGGCGTACTACGGCAGTACTAACCAATCAACATTCACGAAATTTTGAAATTTAAAAACGTTTTCGCTACGTTACGGTACGATGCGTTTGAAGTGAAAAACGGCCTTTAGAAAACGACAGAAATGCAGTCCTAGAGCTTTTAAAATGTAAAACACTTTCTGGGGGAGGACCCCCACACCCACCTTTTCTTCCGAAAATTAGTATGACAGTGCAAATCATTCACAAAAAGCTTTATTATAATGATTACACTTCAGGTTAATTTTTAGCATTGAAGTTCACATTTCAGGCAAAATCCTCCGACACCCCCCCCCCCCCAACTTCAGATGCTTCGCTACGTACATGGTTGTCAGCTTCTAGCGACCTACGATGCTTGGGAATGGGGGAGAAAGAGTTCTAAAATTTATTTTATCCGCCGGTTTACTCGACGAAATAGTATAGAATTAGTATAATATTTTCTGGTTTGTATTTAAAAATGTTGTTGTATCATGGCTAGTTTATACGGTATCTGGCTTAATACGACAAATAATTAAAGAATAAAAATTTTATGGTTCAATGGTTGAAAATCAACCATGGTCTCAACAAAGCAATTTTAGAATTTACTTATTTTGAACGAAATTAGCTATACGCTATAACAATTGCCAATCCTATATTGGCTAAGCACATGTACACAATGCGTACCTATTTTTTATCCTTTTGGCATGAAGAACATATCATTCAACAGCTAAAAGCCTGATCTTCCTGAATATGAAAAAAATCTCGTTCATACGCAGAGTAATTTAGATACAATAGCGAGCTGAAGTTCGATTATAATCTTTTTTTGATACACAAGTGTATTGTTCATCAATAAATAACCTAGTTCCATAAATTTCTCACTGTAGCGCAATTGTTTTTCTGGCGATTTTGATGCTAACTCCTGCTATCCACCGACCTTCTCCGCGGATTCTTGCCTCACCGCTCTCAGCTTAATTATGAGCTGTAGAACATCCTACCTACTATTTTTACATATTGTAAATCAGGTATACGTGAATGACTTGCACGTTCATAATACGGTTTAAAACCATAGTTATGTACTGTAAGTTTTTCCTTGCCTCCCTGATTAAAAGCATAAGTGTTGGCATCTTATCAGCATAAGTGTCGGCACCCCGTGAACAGCATTCTTAATGCCGTCCCCCAGGTTTTCTGAACTCGTCCATAGACTGGTTATTTTATTTGTGTGCATGGCATGGAGTACTAATGATGGACAACTGCAGTCGAAATGGGTCACAAACCGCCATTATATACAATGGGCGCTCCTATTTCGTTTCTACTTTTCTTTGAGAGTTTTGGCCTATAGCCTGATTGAACATAGCACAAAGGTGCCTGAACACATTGTGAGAATTCGGCCATTTTTCCGCGTAAAAAAAGCACACTCCGTAGTTTGTTAACGAAACCACTACAGCCTTCTGTTTTCCAAATGCTCTTCTATCATAATTGCTCCATGATAACTGCGTAATTCGGCTCGACTTCCCGTGGCGAAAATAACACTCTGTATTTTGTACAGATTGTTATTAGTGGCAGGGAAGTGCTGTCCTTTTAGACAACATGCTGCACGACCTAATAACCTGACCTAGAGACTCAATGGGTAAGTCATTTCAGTTGAGTTATCACTGATCAGTCTCAGTACACAAATGGCCGTGTGGGTCGCTATAGACAATCACAACTAAAATGAACAACATGAACAAAGCCGCGCGTCACTTCCTCTGCAATCTAGAGGATCGTATGTTCGTCTTGGTAAAACGTAGGTTAACGAGACCGCTCAAGCACTTCCTTGGACAAAACATATGCTACAGAAATCTGTCTCACTGTGTGTTGCTTTGCGATTTGGTTGCCAGTTATTTCAACATATTGAACCGCTTCTGATCATTGACTTTTCATTGTATAGAGTTCGTTCTCCCATGATGCATGGGGTCATTCGCTTTAAGAAAATTATCGTTTCTCGTCTTAACTGTCTGCTTCGCCAGAAAAATATCAAAGAGTTTAGACTGCTATTTAGCATGACCAAATTTACACACCATGCAACTGCAATAATGTAGTTGCTGTCAGAAAGTTTGCTAAGCATTGCTCCAAGGAAAACAGCCACTGGTGTGAAGCAAAGTACATAACATGTGACGATAATAAAGCAAGATTTTGCAAATTTTAATTCTTTTAAAAATCGCGCTCTTTCTTTCCTATTTTCCATCGGTGGAGAAAGTTTCATACGTGTTCGTTCTGCGCTTATAGCCTTTATTCCGATACATGTGTATGCAAACGCAGTGAACAACATGAAACCCAAACAACAGATCGTGCCAAACGTTGATAAAATGTTAATGTTATAAAATGATAACCCCGACATGATCGCGCATACTGTCCACAATAAAATAAGAAACTTCAAAAGTGTGCTTTTTCGTAGTTTCGTACGATGATACATCGGATGAACCACTCCAATATATCTCTCGATGTTTATGACCGAAACTGTCACTAAAGAAAACACTGTCATAGCGATGGAAGATCTTCTCTGCGCAAACAGATTCCAACATTCTACAGTTCCAAAAACTTCGCTTGCGAGACGAAATGTAAACATGGAATTTGAGAGCAATCCAGCCACAACGTCGACACCAGATAGAATCATGATAAGAAATAATGAAATTGATTTTCTCATTCTAGGAGACCACCAAAATGTTGCAAAAGTTAGAGAATTTAAAGTTATCGTTGTTAACATAATAAGAACGCTGACCATACAGGCAGCAACATGACTTACATATATGAACTGTGTTGGAAATTTATGAACAAATTTCTGCAGCTCATTACCTATTAGACAACTCATGATGAAAACATCAAATGAGGTTGTTGAATTCATTTTGTTACAGAATTAAACTTTATTAAAGCCAATGTATGAAACTTAATGCGACGACATAAAGCGCAAATGCAAATTCCCTTTCGTGTACTCGACTTTATACCCATGTCTTCATGATCAGGGACGCCGGAAGCAACGTGGAACGGGAAGCGGCGGGTGATGTCATAACTTTTGTGGGTGAAATGTTCGTTCAAATTTACTAATTGTATAGTTACATGCAAAGTTCAGCTTTAAGTGGATCGGGACATATTATTTATTCGTTGCATGATGCTAAACACTAAAACTTATTGTAAAACAACATGACAGTTTGGCAATTATTTTAGGGATGCTTTCTTTTTGACTTTTTTCATAAAGGTGGAGTAACGTGCACGACTCCAAAAAGTGTAGTTCGTGGACAAACGCAACCTACTCCTCCCCATGCTGCCCCGTGGCTCCGGCACCTCTTTGTGTCCTGTATACTGTGTCCTGTCCTGTATACTGAACATTAGATGTTATCGAATGTTATATAATTTATAATGATTATTTAACGCAACTTCTTCCAAAGTCCATAACCTAGCTATTAATTTGTTAATAATAACCTGACTCCTATTTTGCTTCATCATCATGCATGACCTGCCGAATAAATGATGTAGGAAAAATGTCCCCGATTTTTGCTCCATCTCTCAGTGTTTCATAACGTTCAGTTAAATAAAGGGCCGGCCGAGATACACCGGATGCGATTCGACAACGGGCTGCGCAACTTTTCAGTATTTGAAATTTAATAAAACAGCAAATGAAAGGATATTTTAATAAATATGTGGACCAAATAACTCAATGTGTTATATAGCCTTCTAAGGCCCGTTTCATACGCCGTATTTCACATGTGCCGAATACATTGAAAACAATAGGTAATGAGGCATTTCAG
Source organism: Paramuricea clavata (assembly GCA_902702795.2). Lineage (NCBI taxonomy): Eukaryota > Metazoa > Cnidaria > Anthozoa > Malacalcyonacea > Plexauridae > Paramuricea > Paramuricea clavata. The sequence goes on along the minus strand of CACRXK020003406.1, from coordinate 30,198 downwards.
CTCATTATCTATTGTCTTTAATGCATTCGGCACATGTGAAGTACGGCGTATGAAACGGGCCTAAATATTCAGAAAACTTAAACCAGGAAAAATCGAGCAGCGTTGTCGGATCGTGGCCGGTGGGACTCGGCCTTAAGGATTATTCCGACAGAGCCTGTGGAATATCTATAATGCTAAAGACGACTGTTACTCTATGAGGTTAACCTTTCCGTTACTGTATCTGTAATTCTAGTGTGATTATATATTGTATTTATTGCTGTATACAAAAAAGCACATATATTGGATATACTGTATTGTTGGTCGACTGTTAATAAGATGCGTAATTGAACCTGGTTTTCAATGCATCATTTGAACATTTCCTATAATAATAGCCAAATTTATATGTATCTATAATCACACATCTTGTAGTCCATTCAATGCCGCATTTATTACACAAACAAACTTTGCATCGAGACCAACCAATAAAAGAGGAGTTTTTATGTGTTATGTAACACAAGATCAAAACTAATGAGTATCACTTGCATGGTTGTGAGCACATCCAAATTTTACGTTTTTGATACATTAATTTCTCAATCAGCTAATAAACCAAAGAGAAAATGCATGTTCACTAGGTATATCATGGCAATTTTAGTTACAATTCCAGCTAATACTAGCTAATTTTTCTCAACCGCCCGACATTAGAAAGGAAGTTGCATGATTGTCTAGAAAATTAATTTTGAAAAAAACGCCATAAAGCTTTTATAGGTTTTGGAACAGGATTTTCATTCCAAATTAATACGCGCGACAAAGAAAAATTGCCTCTCACGACTTAAGTATAACCTTCACTGATTATTTTTGTTACCGTCCAGACAAATAATTTGCTCAGTCTATAGCGTAAATTGCTGGCCAATCTGTTTTACAACAGGTATATAGAGTTTAGGATATGCGTACAGCAATTTTGTTTCTCCATTCTCTCCATGATGTGTTTTTCACAAAGTAAAATTTATCAGTCAAACATTAATTGTATAATATATATTGCATGCAGCCAAGAAATTGATTTTATCGCATTGCCGTTAAAAGCAGTAATTGTTTGTGTATTGTTCAGTTTCAGCTGTTTTTTAAATGTTCCAATATTTCCAATGGGACGTCCTTTAAATTGCACTTGATTACTTTCCATTAGTATTGATTTTTAACGTGCTGCATGCATGCATGGTTTTGCCTTTTATCATATGATTTTAAAATGAGAAAGAGCATTTCGAATGAATGATAATTTCACGGTATATCGATTCAAAAACTCTCATGCATGTTTGCATGGAATATAGAGTAAAAATTTTGCCGATCAAGATGCCAATTCCTGCATGCATGGCAACTTTGCATATAAAAGTTGCCTCCAATTTTACGATTACTAATAATGCATGGAGTCATGAAGTGTGAATCTGGTAGAGAACTTAATCAAGGTTGTATTTTGCTACATCAACGATGTTTCCAAATCGTTTGGGAATAAAGGGGTTAAATTTGGGGAAAATATTTTATCATTTAATTGTGTTAAAATAAAAAAAAATTAAAAAACAGTTTTGACGGAAGTGCTTACTAAATGAAAATTACTTTAGGCCAACAATGGAATCCTACGCAAATAATATTTATTGATGTCTCCATTCTTACTTGAAAACCGTTGGTTTCGGTTCACCTTGACCTTTCCTTTACGCCAAAGAGTTCCTTAGCAAGTAAAAAATTGACTATTAATTTAATATAATTGTCTCCCAAACATTGTATACTTCAGTATTCAAACCATCGTATATGTCTGGACATGAAAGGCAAATCTTATATAAATAGGAGGAATTTTTATTCTGTTCGCATATTTTGAACAAAATTAATAAAAATGTCAAAGCAATTATATCGCATTTTTAATACTTGTGAACTAGCTGTTTTTGACAAAGAATTAAAATGTTGTCATATTGCTGTTGTAATTAAGAGTAAGCACATTTATACTACAGACTCTGTAAGATGATTTTGAATACATGCAGTTTTAGATCTTTTTGACATATCTTGAACAAACGATAAATAAAATATTTTTACTTGAACCGCAACGTTCTTTAATATATGCCGTTGTATTGGCCTGGGACAGCTTTAACTCATGCATTAGTCCATCCCACTAACTAACGAGCAAATTAAAAGAGTTTTTTAAAGAACTATATAGGCTAAGTAATTCTGAGCATGCAGCGCATATTGATCAATAGTAAAAAGTTTTTATTTGATCATAAGCTAAAAGCTATCATATAGCTGTCGTGAATATATTAAAATGACCGGTTCTATAGAGTTTTAAAGTTTAACAGTCAGTATCCTGCGCTACATGCAGACGGTCTATTTGTCTATTTGCGCGCAAGCTACTATCAGTATAATAATTGATTCGCTTGCATACAAAAGACGAGATAGATCGAAGCTATTTCACATTGCCGAACGGTCAATCGAACGGTCGGACATCACCATGCAAACAGTTAATACGGCTAAGGCCTGTTTCAAACGTCGTGCTTCTCATGTGCCGAACGCGCGCATTAGAAACAATAGATAATGAGACATTTCAGCTGATTATCTATTGTTTTTAATGCGTTCGGCACATGAGAAGCGCGACGTTTGAAGCAGGCCTAAAATAGAAAGCAAGCCATATTTTTATGGTTCAATCAAAATATATCAGTCCATAGATTGGCCGTCTTGTTCTTTAATATAAGACCCACTTTACTTACCCAAGGCAATTATAACTTTAAAACTTTAATTAATACATACAGCGCTAACAATTATTAATCCTTTCATATTGCCATGCATGCATATATTTGAGGACGTGATTTCTTACACGAGCTCGAGCTGATCATGATCATTTCATCGCTAAAAGCAATAATTGTTTGTGTATTGTCCAGTTTCAGCCGTTCTTGAAACGTTCCAATATTTCCAATGCATGGGAGTCCTCTAAATTACACTTGATTACTTTCCACTATATAGTAATGATTTTTTAACGTCCTGCATGGTATAGCCTTTTATCATATGATTTTATTATGAGAAAGAGCATTTCGAATGAATGATAATTTCGCTCAGATATATCGATTCAGAAACTCTCTTGATGTTTGCGTGGGATAGAGTAAAAATTTTGCCGATCGAGATACCAATTCCTGCATGGCAACTTTGCCATGCAGGAATTGTATTCAAGGTTGTATTCACTATTTTGGTACATCAACAATGTTTCCAAATCGTTTGGGAATAAAAAGGGTCATTTTGGGAAAACTATTTGATCATTTTAATTGTGTTAAAATAAAAAATAAAATAATTAAAATAAAGTGCTTACTAAATGAAAATTACTTTAGGACAACAATGGAATCCGGCTGCGCAAATACTATTATTGATGTCTCCATTCTTACTTGAAAACCGTTGGTTTCCAGCCTCGTCCCCAAATATGATCATGTGCAAATATTTATAGTTTTCTTAACTTTTCTGTATATTCATATTGTTGAATACCCACGAGTACAAGGTTGCATGAAGTGATGTTTTAATTATCTATTTTTGGCTTAATTAATCGCGTGAACTATTTCAGAAGAAAAAAGTTTTATGTAATTTGACGCAAATGAAATCACTCTCAATAGTTAAAATGTGCAACAAAGCCAACATATTTAAGAACCAGTTGGGTTAGCCCCTTAACCGGATTTCAGCATAAATATGTACATTTGAATTAACACCGTTGACTATGTAAATGGTAAAGAATATATAAAATACGATACATGTATATAGGGCATAGTTGCCAACTCTCACGGATCCGCCATGAGCATCACGGATTTCACTAAAACCTCACGGTGACCTCACAGCTTGTTAAGAAATGGTGTTATTTTGGAGTTTACTACAGTTCTACTGCTCTCTATTTTTCATATGTAGATTTTATCGTACGACGAGGTCACGGGGGGGGCAGGTATTTACTATTTATATTGCACAAAAATGTTTCCCCCCCCCTTTTTTCATGCACAAAAATATCCGATCCCCCTCTTTTGCCATCAGCCCCCCCTGTAATCAATGACCTGCCCCTTATGCACCTATGATTTGTTTCCACCACCCAGGAGGGGGGGGGGGGCGGACAACCCAGGGGGATTTTACCGCAAATGTTGACACAGGAGGCGGGATGTTGACAGAAAACTTGGGGTGGGGATAAATTGACAATGCTGTATTCTTTAATTTCCGGTTTCGTGCAAATCTCGTAGCCAAGCTTTCTGTCGTTCGTTTTCAGTGCTTCCATTTTCAAGGAAATTTTCTTTTCTGAGGAAATTCTACTGTCAAAAAGGAAAATGTATTAAGGAAGAGAAAAAAAACTAAGGAAATCTAAGGATATTTCTGAAAAACTTAAATATTCATCCAAGTGCATTAGTACAGAAGAAGGTTTGACTAGTTTTTAATTTTTGATTGAACTATAGCAAGTTACGTTTAATTAAAAATCTGTTTTTAACTTTTTCCCCGTCTTTCCGAAAACTTCCGAAAGTTTTTGAGCGATGGGATTGAGTAACTTTTGGCGCCAAGCGCTGTTGGCAAACATGGGAAGGTATAGGTTGTAAACTCATAACAAATATTTAATTTTAAACAGTATAATAGTCTGTGGTTTTTTAGAATCACTGTAAACTGCTTAATCAAATTTCAAAGAATTTTCAAAAATTTAGAGAAATTTTGATAACTAAAATGAGAAATTTTGATTTTGAAAATGGAAGCACTGTTCGTTTTATACGCCAGATTGCCAGAAGTTCCGCTAGAAGAACTCGAGCTTTTACTGTCGATGCAAAGCATGGAAGTGTTGATAAATTATTGCATGAATTCATTTCCTCAAATTGATCAATTCATACGAATTCAAATTTCTTGTCACTTCTTGTCGTTTCCTATTGGTCAATCAGTTCTGAAACGAAATCTAATTGGCTCATCTAAAAGCAACCTGATACTCAGGGTTTTCACTTCCGCTAGATAGCGTGAGTGAGTATTATACCTGAATGAGTGCTAATTATTATTGGAGTGCTAATTAAAGGAGTGAGTGCATGCATGTCTTCTTTTTAATACATAATTTGGTTTGGTATATCCTGCCCGGGAGTATTTGACTTGTTTTTCCCGTCCGAGGGTGGGGAATTTGACGCAAAAAATTGCAAAAGTCAAATGCCCGGGGGGGGGGGGTTGCCCTGGCCCCCAGGGTGGTGGAAACAAATGATAGGTGCATTACAAACAAGAAGAATCTGAAGAACTAAGCAATGGGAACAAAAATCTTCAAAACAAGTTACTATACAGTTTTAACAGCATTTTTGACGCGAGTGCCACTTTCAATATCTAGATTTTGTTGGCATCACACATTTTCTTACATGAAGTAACAGCTATAAAATATAAACAATGGAAGACATGATTTATATTCGAAATGGAATGTTTGTTTCTTGGCGTTTTATAGCCTTTTACAAGTGATTTACAACATTAATAGTCAGTACATTAAAGACCAGAATCGTTTGGTGAATTATGAAAGCTAAGTTGTTCTGAAATGAAATATTCAAGCGTGGTTTTTATTGCTTTACTCATACCAACGTTGTGTATACAGGATAGAGCGTCTTGCAAGAAACGCTATTATTTTGACTGGCTCAAACTTTGTCCTGCATTTAACTTATTGGAACTAAGCAACTGGCAATTTTCACGTGCAACTCTTTGTGATGAGTTACCATGTATTGAACAAAAAGATGGCTTTATCGGAGTTAAAAATGGAATAACATATTCTGTTGTTGATCCAGTACCATTGAACAAAGACGTCAAATTGATAGCTGTTTCCGATGATGTCTTGGCAAATATATTAGATCTCGATCCTAACAAAGCTTCTGAATTTTCGAGTTTTGTTGAATTTTCTAGTGGGAACTATGTTTTACCATCATCAACTCCCATGGCACATCGATATGGTGGACATCAGGTCTGGTCAATTGACATTTAACACTAGGGCCATATAAGGCCAAATAAAAAAAGTACTTGGTTAGCGTCACACTCTCACAAATTTTCAGAGGCGGGAGGGCGGGTTTTTTAAAATTTTTACTCGTTTTTAAATTTTTTAATAGTATTTTTTGGGCGATGGGGGCGGTTTTTCCACCATATCGGTGATATTTTTTGTACTGATGTTGCGAGGGCCGCCATTTTGCTATAAGAACCTAGTATACCCAAGCCCACACGCTCCTATCGATCAGTATATAGCGCGAAGGTCTGAGCATGAGAAAAATTTCAAATATTAAACTGTTTTAAGCTGTAAAACGAAGAGATTTACATAAAAATTTTTTTAAAAAATTCAGAGGTGGCAGAAATCGAGAGGTGGACAGTGACGCTAACCAAGTTTTTTTTTTATTTGGCCTAACACTGCTTATCGCCAAGGCCTCCGGGGGGGGGGGGG
>CACRXK020003406.1:0-23778 GCA_902702795.2 Paramuricea clavata | reverse complement strand
AAGAAATGAACATCTTTAAAATGATGATGCAAAGTAGCTTAAATGAGAATATAAATCCTTAAATTATTTGGTTGTTACCAAATTAAAGTTGTTAAACATAAACATAATAAAAATCAGTGTCATATAATATGTACAGTGATAAGGTGTAACATATTGTAAAACACTGTTGCTCCACTTGTACAATTCTTATGTCATGGGGGCCTCCTTGGAAAGTTTTGCCTAGGGTTGGGCGATATTTCGATATTTTGATTTATCGCGATATTTTCAATCGCGATTATCGTATCGAAGGTAGAAACTTGAGCGACGATATATCGAAATTATCGTCATGCTCGTTGACTATCGTGATATCGCTTTGCATGTGTATATAGCTTTTATAAAATCCTAAAAAATTCCTTCAATTTCTAGAAAATATAGTTTTTCAAAGAATTAAAACTATTTCCTGAATTAAATACGAATTTAATACGATACAAAAGCTAATATTTATGTATTAATCCGCTGAACAATGAAATTGCCTGCTATGCTTGCGCCTGTGTGCCCACGGCATTTAATTGTGCCTGCATGCGGAGACCAGTGAACTATATAGTTCAGTGGCGGAGACAAAGTAGACACTGCATAGACAGTTCAGGTTTATGAACAGTAAATATTAGACAAGAAAAAGCCTTCTTATTACTTTAATTTGTTGTTTTACTTGTCATTGTTTTTATTGCATTTATCGCGATATTATCCAATATCGCGATAATTTCCTCCACAATTAATCGTGAGATGATTTTTTTAATATCGCCCAACCCTAGTTTTGCCCAGGGCACTGTGCAACCTTTCGGCGGCTCTGCTTATTGCTTAGTTTGTGTTTTATATTGCATATAAAATACTGGTACTAGACTTACGGACTTATGGTATACAAAGTGTATGCCTGCACTTTACTTTATTGGGTAAATCCAAACAATCGTAACGTTTTATCCCTGTAGTGTCCACCCCCCCCCCCCACCCCTCACCCCAGTGTCATAACAAGTCATCTGACATGTACAAGATGAGTCACAAGTCGAGTCTAGTCATACAATTAAAGGTTGAGTCATTACTACAGTCTGTTTTTTAACTTTGCCAAGCCAAGTTATGTCAATAGCTGAGGCTGCTGAGCTTGAATTGAGTCAGGGAAATATATCTGTCTACCACATTATTTTATGTAGTAGTGGTATGATACTCTGGTTTGCAGTTTGTAAAATTTGTAATCTAATACACCTTTTAAACTAATCACTTTAGTCATTTGACAGCAGCCACCACTGAGTCAAGTCCAAGTTGAATTATGCAGGGATGTTGAATCAAGTCGATTCGATTCACTGTTCAAAGGACTGAAGTCGAGTTGAAGTCAACAAGACTCAAGCCTGAGTCAATGACTTGACTTGTTGTAACACTACCCACTTCTCTCCCTACTATTCTGCAAGCTGTCTTAGCTCTACTGTGCATAGATGGCAGAGTTTGTCATCCCCATATTTTCCCTCTAGTATAGACAATTTCTAGTCTTCAACCTTAATTATTACCTGCCTGCAAAACACTACATTTTATTCACTGTTTCTTATTAAGATTATGCTCTCTGAGCTTGAAATTTGCATTTTGTGATTGAAATGCACTGAGCCTTTCATTTTGCATGTGACTTCATACTTACCAAATGCCAGTCCAAAACTGTCAAACCTGCCAAAGCCATCTGAGTAAAAGATATTAAATTTGTATAAGTCTGCATATCAATAGCTCAGTATTTTTTGGGAAAGCCTAGGAAATAAATCCTGTGCTTTTGTGTCTTTGTCTTTGATTCATTCTTCTGGTGCACCTGGTGTCCTAATTATCCTAGATAGTTTTTACTGGCCTGGGTTTTTTGTTTTTGTTTTTTTTTGTTAGTTTTTTTTTTTTTGGGGGGGGGTATTTTGTGCCACAATAATAACAGAAGAGGTAGCTATAAAAGTTGACAATTACATGATACATCAATATTAATTAAAACTAGTAAGAGGCTAAATGTGTCGGGTACTGTATCTGTAACACTCAATATAGCAGTCCAGTATATACCAATTACTCCGGTCCTATTTTTTCACACGATATCTTCAAAGACTACCAAAATCTATAGTCTTGCCTCCTCCCCATTCCCCTAGATTTCACCAGCTTTACTTAGGATCCATGTCATTTGAAAAGTATCACGGGAGTGGCAACTTATTTTCGTGGATGTGGTAAAATAAACATACCGTTAGTGTTTGAAATAAATTGTTATATGCCCGTAATTCAGTGTCTTTTTGAGAAAAAAGTACGGAAATGAAATATCATAAAGCTTGTTAATAGTTGCTAAAAAGAAAATATTTTCTTAGGCCATTCATGGCCGTCAATTAAAAAGTGGCCATTTATATATAATTAAAACATTCAATAGGACGGTTGGACAGCTCCTTTGCTATAAATGCCTGGCCACGTTTAAAGGCTGGGCTTTCGCAGGGTGCGATAGTTCAAGATTTTTAGTCGTACCTGACTGCAGTGACTGGTACTCCAATCATTATTGTCTCCTACTTGAGCTAGTGCAAATTTAAGACTCAAGGTGTACTTAGTGTTTAAAATGAAGTACATATATGTTTCTGAAAGGTGTTCATTCAGTAATCTGAAACTACGAGTTAGAACGGAAAGTCGACCATGGCATACGCAAACACTATAGATTAATAAACTCCAACATTCCTAAGACATGTCAGACGTGCCCATGTACCGACTTTTATGTATGACTTTTAAACATCTAAAAGATTGTAACTTTTTGACTTTTCATTAACTTTTCATTTGACTTTTGAATACCTTGGGCTTTGTAAGGTCATATGGTACCAGCAAAATGTAAGTGCGCAGATAGCGAGAGTGCCTACACGTACCTACGTGGTACTTGGTCAAAAACAAAGATGTACCAAACCGTAATATTGGCGTACCTGCGACACGTAAATACGCGAATTATCGCACCGTGGCTTTTGGGGACATTTTTGTCCTGTAAATCAAATACATGTACCACCTTTACCTCATTTCTTCAAGGCATCATTACACGATCATACATTGTCTTGTATTATTAAAAATAGAAATGAGTTCTTTCTATAACTCAAATGCTTTCATTAACTCTTTCTTATAATACAGTCAATAATGTCAATGCGCGTTTCCAGAAATTTAAGCTCGAGACTCCCATTATGAACTGGAAATTTCCAACATCAAGAGGGGGAAATCCATGCCAGAGTTTACCTCAGGTGATTGTTAGATGGATACAAAGCCGACTAAATCTCCTCTTATGTAATCCAGCTATACATGACTATTTTTCCTGTTTGAATAACCACAAATTAATTCACACCATGGGCATTTGCATGGCATATGTACTGTTGTCTGTATCTTTCCGACTCACAAAGGTAGTAATAGTACTTATAGCTAATGAGTGTCTGCTATTGAATAATTTATAGTTTGGCAGTTGGGCTGGACAGCTTGGTGATGGACGTGCTGTTCTTCTGGGTGAATATATAAACAGGTGCTATATTTAGCAACACAGGGGTGTAACTTAACTAATTTTACCACTTGCGATAATGCGATTAGGACAAGTTAGACATGACAATTTGTTGTCCGGAATGAAATTCACTTGCCATCAGGTCTAGTTTTGCCCTCGCATATTAGCAAAATTTGAAGCAAATGATTGCAGTAAGGATTGATGTTTTCCTTAACAAAGTCATTTGACGACTTCATCATGAAGTGTTGATTTCAGCCGATTTACTAATAAAGAATAAAGAATGCATAGACCTTAAACAAGCAAACAATTTAGTGTAGCAATTATTTTCTGAAACAACTTGTGGGATCGGGCAACCAAGAAGGTGAAGAAGCAACAGATACTTGCCTGTAATGAATTTTACTTTTAAGTTACATGAATGCCACAACCATTAAATATAATATGTGTTTTAGGAATGGCGCAAGATGGGAACTACAGTTAAAAGGCTCTGGAAAAACCCCTTATTCAAGGTAATAAATTGATATCAATTATAATCTGCATAACCCCTTGACATATAGAATCTTCTCCGATAGACAGTGAGAATAAAATAATAAAGTAGGGCGCATCAATGCAGCTTAATGCGTTGAGATCTTTAAATCGCATACGTATTGTAAATGAGTAAATCCTTTGTCAAAGCTCATCTCTGGGTTAGATTGGGGGTAGATAGTAATAGAGGGGGCAGGTTATCAAGGAGCAGGATGCTGAATAGAGAGGGGAACTTAATAGGAGGAGGAAATTTACTAGAGTGGGGTAAGCTTAATACGGACGAGGACGTTTAATTGAGGGGGAGTCTCGATAGGGAGGCGTTACTGAGAGGCTTAGTAGGCTTGGGGAAGCTTAATATGAAGGGAGAGCGTAATAGAGAGGGAGATGCTTAATTGAGAGGCGGAGGCCTAATAGACAAGGCGAAGCTTAACAGCGATACCTAGCTTAATAGCGAAGGGAAGCTTATTGTAGAGAGGGGGAAACTTGATATGAAGGGTGTGATTTAGTAGGGAATGGAAAGCTGACTTGGGAGGAATAGGCTTAATGGAAAGGGATATAATCTCGAACGGTCGTTGCCAGTACTAACGTCGATAACAGACAGCAGTCGAATGAGAGAGGTAAACTATATCGCAAACTAAAACATTAAACATAAGATGAACTAGCGAAGACCCTGACGGTCGCTCAAAACGTCAAAATTTACCCAACTTTATAATTATTTCACTTTGTCGAATGCAAGGCGCATCGATTTTTTTGGAGGAATAGTGGTATTATAATTTGTTTATTTTCAAAGAATTCATGATTTCTCATTGGCTAACAGCCAACTGTGAAATCGCCATAGCAACTCGATAACTGACCAAATATGGAGTTTTCACATGATATTCAATATTATATTATAATATCATAACGTTGATATGAAAATTGTTATTATGTAAAAGATTCATGGTTTCTGATTGGCTAACGGCAAACTGAAACTTACTGAGTACCAGATATGGAGTTTTGACATAATCTTTAACGGAGTGATGCCATAACCCTGATATGAAAAAGTCTCATCATGAAAAATCATATCAGAATTATGACGTCATGCTGTGGAATTACGAATACAAAACGTTTAATTAAACACTGCCAAAAATGCCTCTGTCTTTGGTTTAAGGTGGCTCCCTAGGGTTTTTTAATTTACTACACTATAGTATTCAGGAGACTCCTGTTTCTTCACTTTACATGATATGAAGACGAAATTTATTGGACATATTGACAATGTTCTCCTGAACATTGCAAATTGCTACTTTTGTGTTAAAAATATGTTGTCATGGCAACAGCATGTTTAGAATAAAGCTTAAAATTTGTCTTTTTCAGGTTATTTTAAAAATTCCCTTCGGTGAAATTTTTTAAAACTTTGCAAAGAAGATAATACTTGTATAATGATTTTTTTCCCTCAATTTAAAAAAATTAAATCGATGCGTTTCTGAGAAAATTTAAAAAACGTCAAAAATCAATATTAAAAATTTTCCCTTCGATTTAATTTTAAGAAAAAAGGATATTGCACTTGTTGTGCCGATATTAAAAAATGTGCAAAGTTTTAAAAAATTTTACCGAAGGAAAACAGAGAAATTTGGGTTTAATTTTGGCAATTTTTACTAGATTTTTACGCGAACAATTTAATACCCCAACTGACGTGTACATGCATTCTGCATAAAACAACAAGGCATGACTTTTTTGAAATTACAAAATATAAATTATGTTTGATATACTGTTTATAACTGTGTCGGTTAATGGTCAACTAAGCGTGGATTATACATGTAAAATTGGCAAAGATATTTAGGTAATTACTGGTTTATGACTTCTTGGTATTAATTTGAAAAATGTTTGTCAAAATTCGTCCCGTGCGAGTTAGTACTATCTCGAGTACTATCGTCGGATGTTTTCGCAAAATGCCCGTTTAAATTTCAGTTTTTATAATGGTATGTTTGGAGTTTCGGCCCTGCTCATTTCATCCGTAGAGGGCTCATTATTTAAGTCATCTTTATTGTCATAAGTGCTGCTAAATTGTGGAGAAAGCACTGCAAATTCTTGAGGAAACTTTATATCATATCCTAATGTTCGCGATCGAACCTCGCGTACGGCGGTTCAAAAAACTTCCAGAATATCGCTTAAAAAAAAAAGTTTACATTATCTTCTTTTGAAACATCACATCCAAGTATCGTTTTGGCTTTTAGAACTCTTTTTATGCTTTCAACTAAAGCAAAGTTCACACGTTTGTTTCAAAAAAGAGTTCCATATAAAAACACAACGTTCGTTCGTATTTTGAAGACCTTTGAAGTCATACGAGTTCTAGTTTACATATATACGAAGAACGTAACCCCCGGAAATAAAACCCTAGGGAGCCACCTTAAGGGAAGAATATTTTAAAATGTAAAAATTTTATCATTTATGACGTCATAATTTTATAATTTCTGACTTTATAATTTATGATTTTATAATTTTATAATTTATGACTTATCAATATTTATGAAGGATAAGTGTTCAGAACTTGTGTACATGCAGTAATTTAGTGAAAACTAATCACTAAATACCTGGTGAATTTTGTGAGAAAAAAATTGTAAACATTTCTTTAGGCATGGTGATGGAAGAGCTGTCCTGAGATCATCTGTTCGAGAATTTCTTGCAAGCGAGGCTATGTATTATTTAGGTGTTCCGACTAGCAGAGCAGCCAGGTACAGTATATGCCGTTACTCGTGTGAGTATTTTATCTAATAAGTTTAAGCCGAATCATACACTGTATGTGCATTAATTGTAGCCGATAATCCCGCTGTTACCATTTTGTCCGTTTGCTTACGGATATTTTAGGTTTTGAGAGCCAAATATTATTAAAATGTCAGGATTCTGACACAGAATAACAATTTAACCAGACGTCCCACTCTCGACATATCAAAAAGCTGTTACACTTGTTTAGCGATCCGGAAACGAGCGCGTTGTATAAATTTGTATGGTTTGGCCGCGCTCGTTTCGTGTAATGTGGAGAGTGGAGCTTCTGGTTAAATTGTTATTACTGTTTGTGATGCTGACGTGTTTCTAAAATGTGCCTGCATGCGCAAATTCAAAAGGTGCCTGCGAGGGGCGCTTGCTATGTCGCGCATTTTAATGATGCCTGATTTTGGTAAAATATAATTGTGCATGATTTGGAACGTAGTGAAATACTGTTTATTACCTGTATATTCACACACACGTTATCTTCGTGAAAATGAAATGAACATTATTAAGTTGAGAGCATCCGGTTAAAAAACGCGAAAAAGATTTCAAAGGGAAAATAATCTTGATCTGAATAAAATGCAATAAAATAAAACGAGATTTTGAATCGGTAAATTTTAGTAATTTTATTTGAAAAGCGTCATTTCGACTGTACTTTGAGGTCGTCATCATCAGACTTTCTCAAAAACTCGCCTTGTTTATAGTTGATATAACACTGAGTTGCAATCTCTGTTTCTTTTTGTATTTTTCGAGGCTATAAAATTTGGGATTTCTTCCACCGACGCGGTATAGTTTTGCTTGTCTACCAGTAGGTTCTACATTTTATTTGTTTTTAATGTGGAAAAAGTTATTTTTGCTGCCAAATGGCAATATAAATCTTTCAGTGGGTAATGCGCAATAAGCTAGTGTTCCGTATACGTCGGCATCTTAGGCCAAATAAAAAAAACTTGGTTATACTCTCACAAATTTTCAAGTTCGGGAGGGCGGTTTTTCTAAAATTTTTACTCGTTTTTAAAAATTTTTAATGGTATTTTTTGAGGGGATGGGGGCGGTTTTTTCACCATTTCAGTGATATTTTTTGTACTGATGTTGCGAAGGCCGCCATTTTGCTATAAGAACCTTGTACCCAAGCCCACATACTCCTAATCGATCAGTATATAGCGCGAAGGTCTGAGCATGAGAAAAATTTCCAATATTAAACTGTTTTAAACTGTAAGACGAAGAGATTTGCATAAAGGCAGAAAAGAGGTGGCAGAAATCGAGAGGTGGGCGGTGACACTAACCAAGTTTTGTTTTTTTTATTTGGCCTTAATTCAGTGATATCTGTATTTTTTAAAATAAAGTATTTTCAGAACTGAACCCGCGCATTTATATACTTAATAATGAGAATTATTAATAACAGTCTGCATTTTTGACTAACATAGATAATTGTTTAGTTTGGTAGTGAGTCAAGATAAAGTTTGGAGGGACCAATTTTATGATGGACATCCAAACAAGGAACGCAGTAAGTTCACCGATTGTTCTCGGAGAATATCAAACTGTTTAGATATTGCCCGTTTATTATCAGGCGACTTGTTTCGTCCTGACTCTATAAAATATTCTCTGATTTTGTTTGCACTGTGTATTGATTTTTTTGGCCACTTTAATTAATTCACAATGTTTGATATTAATCTTACACCGTATGTATAGAGGATATTACACGGCGGCGCGAAGATATGACTTTTACCTTCGAGTGGTGAAAATAATAGTTTACGAACGAGCGCAGCGAGTGAGTAAAATACTGTTTTTAACACGAGAAGATAAAAGTCATATCTTCAAGCCACCGCGTAATGTTCTGTTTATTATATAGTCCCAAGCAAAAATGGGGAAATTTCACGCTCAAAAGCGAATTGGAAAGAGTCACGTGATCGATATCTTCACTAGTGAAGATATGGAAAATATCTCACAGTGTATTTTTCAGTATCTCACTCTCTACTATATAATAAATAACCATATTTTCTGCCACTAAAATTCATATTTAGGTGACTGAGACAGGTTTGTGGCATATACCGATTAAACCCGGGTTTTCGCTTTTCACAGGTCGTCAATGTTATTGCTTGGCAAAAAATTGGAAAAAGTAGGATTGGTTAAATTGTTTCTACTTGTTAATTATTTTAATATTGATAGTTGCTGTAGTTCTACGACTCGCCCAGTCTTGGTTTCGCATTGGATCATTGGAACTTCTCACGATTAATGGTGAATTTGATTTGTTAAGGTAATATAATGGCCGCAGTACTGTACTGTGGAACAAATGAAATCTTCTCCACTGTTTTAACGACACATTTTGTCTACCTCAACACTGGAAGAATATATCTATACCTTATCACAACATGTATTTTGCATGCATTGAGCTATTTGGCTGTTGAAACCTTTAACGAGAATCTATAATTTATATCCATTTCACACTTTTGATTTAGGAAAACTGTTGATTTTGTGCGTTATCGCCATTTTTACAACTCATACGGTTACGAGGACGAATATGAAGTAAGATTAGTTTGCATGGATCTTGTTTTTCTCTGCAGAAAATATGTTAAGGTCAGGAGTAATTCCTTCCATGAGTCTATACTTTTTTACAAACCTTTTCTGTTTTGTCCAGTTGTAAGAGATTGAGCAATGAAACAAGTCTGTTTCGAAAGCAAATTAACTTTCAAAAATTGAGATTTTTCTATTTCTTCTAGAATTTCTTTGCTGGAGTAGTACGGAAAACGGCTGAAATGATTGCAAAATGGCAATCAGTTGGTTTTGCTCATGGCAAGTGACCATAATTGTATATCTATTCTTACAGCGAATTACTCAATCATTGACCCAAAGCTGTATTGTCAGCATAAAGTTGATTCAAGCAACATATGTTACAACTGTCTCGTAGCCAGGTGCCGTGTAACAAACCAGCTGGAGACGTTAATATCATGAATATTGTTTTAACAACTTGTTATTATAGATTATAGAATGTGTTCGCACTGCTTATAATCCAAATTACATATTGACAAGTTGCATGTCATTGACTTTGTTGTAAATCCTTAGCACAAGTTAAACAATAAGAATTTCCGCTCGCTGGTTCAGTCAACAAACCAATGGGACTGTATTTGTTTTTCTAATTTTCGTTTATCCAAGCAATTTTTTACAATCGATCATGTTTAATAAAAATTAACCAATTCTACTTACATTCCATACGATCTCTAAAAACGCTCTTGAAAGTTAAAACATTCTAGCATCATCTAGCATTCTGATACTCTAACACCCGGACACTCTAACTAAAACAATATTTTTGCACTCATATTTAATACTCCAAAACTGGAAACAAGTTATTTTAGTTCACACGTCATGTATATTACAAGAAAGTTTTTTTTCCCTTAGTCACGTTCAAGGTTCGTCATATTTTTCATCCTATTTGCGGTTCTTAAACGTGCTTATCTACATCATACATTTACATGCAGTCACGCAATTTATGTAAATATTGCGTTCTCATGTTTTGCGGTCGCTGCGCCCACATCACGCCCTACACTAGAAGTTGACTCAAATCAGTTGTTCCCAGTTGTTCCATCAACTTGTTATTACCCTGCAAGTCACCTCACAGGTTGTGAGTTTCAAATTTGTAGGAACTAGATTTTTGCTACTAGCTTGTTGCAAACACATATTGTTCACAATCTTATTGACAGCGGTTGTGTGATTTTTGCCGTGTCTATGTCACTGCGTAGCTGGTGTGCGTGACGTTTCGCGCGTGCGTGTTACGAAGGCAAAGAAGCTAGCAAACCATAACATGTGCGGACGTTAATCGTGGGGATGGAATTAACCAAAAGAGAATATAAATTATTGTTACATGGACTACTTGCATTCATGTGCTCATTTTTTCCATTTCGCTGTAGGTGTTTGTAATACTGACAACTTTAGCTTGTTGGCTATCACAATTGATTATGGACCTTTTGGTTTCATGGAGGAATACAATCCAAGTATGACCTTTCTTACTTCTCAATTTCAAATGTCAAGAATCCGTCAGATGGCATTCAAATGATTGCAAGTAAAGTCAGCATTGCGTATATAGCGTTTTTGAGCTCTTTATATGGAAGGGTCAATTGGTTGCATGTAGGTGATCAAGCAAACCTCAGTTCCCCTGTGGTCGTATAATTATTCTGGCCTTTACTCTAATCATTCTGGCCTACATTCATGACCCAATCTCGGAAATTTATTGCACATTGTAAGAAAGTAAGATAGAACGAATGAAACCGATACAAAGAAAAAACAAACAATGGTAAACATTGCAATTAACCAAGGGATTCGAGCGAAATGATGCATGTTTGAAAGTTTAAAATACATTAGGCTGTTTAGTCTGATAAAATATCCGGTTGAATACAGTATGTTTATTTACGATTTAGGCCTTCTTTTCAGGTTAGAGATTATGTAATATGTTTAAAAAGTACGAGTATTTATCATATGCATGTGGTATCCTTAACAGCATTGTCATTTTTGTCACAACATTAAACTAAACCAAACTCGAAAGCTTGTTGTGATGTTAGACGTGTTACATATATACCGTGCTAAACACCGCATCGTTTTGTCTTGAAATTTGCGTTGTGTATGGTGAATTTATTACAATTAGGCTATATCTTTTTAGAGCTGATACCTAATACTTCTGACGACGAAGGACGGTATAGCTATGAAAACCAACCTGATGTCGGGTATTTTAATTTGGACAAATTACGTCGTGCGTTAGCGCCTTTAATCAACGAGAAAAGGTTAATATATCATCTAACTCATAACTGGTGTTTGGTAATACAGTACATATAACATGACAATCATTTTGTTTTTTAGATCTTTAAAAATACTGAAAGAATACTCCAGTATATTCACCCAAAAGTAAGTTTTTAAAACGTTTCAAAACCCATTTTTTCAATAATGACGCTGTAGCGTTCGTCATAGAAATAACTGGTTTAGAATGCGTACTTGATCACAAATCATGTTCCACTTTTTCTCATGCATGTCCTTATAAATCCATATTGAATTCGACTGAGAGTAAAAGCTATGAAGTATATAAAGCAAAACTAATACTACGTTTTGATCGTCGAAAAGTTTTGTCTTGCTGTCTAATTTGCAATTTGAGGATTGAGATTTTGAAGGCTCTTTGCATGAAGGCCCAAAAGCAATTAAGTGATGCATCCACTTGTGCAAATACAAATACTCGTAAAAACAATAGTAGTTTCGCGTAAATTAAATTAAAATAATTAACTATACTTATAAAACACGCACCGGCCATATAAGTACTCATGCCCTGAGCGTCACTGTTTTGTATAGGTAATCATGCGATGGCGAGTACAATTAGGGATTAGTAGTACGAGTGATGTTTGGAAATTTTTCCAAAATTGGACTCGCCCCGGCGGCTCGTCCAATTTGGCAAATTTCCAAACATCACGAGTACTATTAATCCCTAATTGTAGGAGCAACATCGCATGATTACTTGTTTATTATTAGCATGCATGACAAAATTGGATACGTACTTCTCATTGTCAACATCATATTCTCTCGCCACAGCCCAGTCCTGCCAGACTTTCAACCAAAAGGCAAAATTTGATGCTTTTGTTTGTATTTTCATTTAGTTCTTTTGTTCAAGCAAAATTTGGTGCTTTTGTTCGTATTTTCATCTATTTCCTCCACGGCAATTTCATTTCCGAGACATTTGTGTTTAAAATACCTTTCCGCCATTTTGTTTGTTTTGGGAAAATCATTAATTGTACTGCAGTACAATTAATGAAATAATTATACTCCTCTCAACCAATCAGCATCCAGTAATTTTGTCATGCTAATAATAAGCTAATATATTATGAAATTACAGAATGATAGTTCATTCTTCGTCTAGTTTCGTTTTTTCTTCAAACTAAGCGTTGTCTCAAGGCTCAAGAATTAACGTAGGAAAATACAAAAAGTAATTGTGTAAAAGTTTAAAAAGAGTTAATATAAACTCCATTTATATTATAAAACAGTTGAAATATTTTTAGAACATACCTACTGAGTTTGAATTTGTCTTGAATGTTTTGTGTTTCTTTTGGCTTCCACAACACCGTTGAAAATGTAGCTATTTTCATAGTTAATAGATGGTTTGGAAACTCATTAGAATAATAATATAACTCATTATCGATGTTAGTCAACGTTTATTCATAAATATGTTCCTTCACCGTCACGTGTGTATTGTAGTTTTGCCAAATTTACCAATAGCAATTTCCAATTTATCCTATTGTTCGAGTCACGGATTGGCAACTTTCCTAAAACATTGCTATTGTAACGTTGGGCAAAAATACAATACGCACGTGACGGTGAAGGACTAGATTTATGAATAAACGTTGACTAACATAGATATTGAGTTATACTATTATTCCAATGAGTTTCCAAACCATCTTTTCTATTAACTATGCTATTTTTAAACGATTTCTGCATGTAAAAATTCTGTTCAGAACTATTGCTTTTAGTAAAAGTTTCTCTTCATACAAAACTTTTTTCCCATTTTTAGTCTCCAAATAAAATATTTTTTGCAAACATTGTTGAAAAAACAATTCGCGCTGCCCGTAACCGTGCTAAATTTCTTGCCACAGGCGTTGGGGACGAACCAAAATGCATGGCGTACTTCTATCTTTTCTCAGTAAAGATTTCTCAGTAATGTCTCCACAAAGTAGCGGTTTTAAAAAGGCCTTCTGTATTGTTATTTCTAGTGGGTTCGGGCACTGGCATACCAAGGGAGCACAGCAGTATTTTTAGTTGCGGGCGTGCGCCTAAAGGCGTGCGTCTTTATCGGGCTTGCAGTGCAATTGCTGATCTATATATTACCGATATTTAAATTTGATCTATATAGAGGAGCCTGCGGAGGAGGCAGAGCAGTATTTATTTTTTTTCGAGACTTGCGTACCTGTATTGCTATAAAATCTGTGACTAGGCAGTCTTTAATTGTCTTTCTTTGTTTGCTAATTTGCAAAAAAAAATAAACACTGTTTTTAAATACTTTTAAATACCATAACCACAGCCATAACTTTCGTAATATTTTCGGATAAATATTTTCGCCCTTCGAGGCGCCTTCTTTGCAGGCTATTTCCACATGGTCGTCCGCTGTTCATATTGTATCGCATGTAACGGTTTTGTAAATACGCGCGAAAATTACAATAAGAAATAGAGGGGAGTGAAACTGTGGGCGCATCCGGTAAAATATTTCGACTCTGTAGCAAATTGCTAGACACAGTAAGTGTTGCTAGGCACAGGCCACTTCTACATATAATTATGGAATTATGCAATCTAGGCTTCAGTTCACATATTTACACGTGAGTTGATCCAATATATTTGTAGTATGCCATATATTTGTACTATATTTCAGTACATTTACACGAAACAATGGGGTCTAATTTGGACATTTCGTCATGATTTTGTTTGACATATTTTGTGTTACTTTATACATTACAGTAAAGCCATTTTTAAATATGCTAATGCGAAATTATCCAAGTAGAAACCAGCATACGATATACTAAAACGGGAATATTTGTGTTTAATATAACTAATATACGTACAGAAAAATCACAACTATCATTAAACAACGATTTTATTAATACAAATAATGACAAAATTTATATTATTACCACTCTCGAATATGCTACAGTATGGGCAATATTCTCGAAGTAGAAGCAGCATATAATACATTTAAAAAGGAATCAGAGTTGAAAAGTTTACGAATTGTGAACAAATCAGTTTTTGGTAGACTTTTACAGTCGACTCTATCTGATTGTAAGGGTTTGGTTTTGCTACAAACCTCGGAGAAGTCGGTTCTCAAATCCCCAAATGCTATTGGTTAATATTGATCACGTGCCCACAGTGTCACTCCCCTCTATTTCTTATTGTAATTTTCGCGCGTATTTACAAAACGGTTACATGCGATACAATATGTACAGCGGACGACCATGTGAAAATAGCCTGCAAAGAAGGCGGATCGAAGGGAGAAAATATTTATACGAAAATATTACGAATGTTTTGGCTGTGGTTGTGGTATTTAAAAGTATTTAAAAACAGTGTTTAGTGTTTATATGCAAATTAGCAAACCAAAGAAGACAAAGACTACCTATTAACAAATTTTACAGCCATACAGGTACGCAGGTCTCGAAAAGAAAACTGCTGTCCGTTGGTCATACTTTTAAAAATCCAATAATTTTCTTGGAGCTTTTTCAGGCGTACAGTATTTGAAATAATTATGACAAAAGCGATTTCGCCAAGAAGTCGACCAGTTTTTAATTATAAATATACGCTTTATTCAGTGATATCACTATAATCGAAAAAGGTCTAAATGTTAGTGCATTATGCATGTGTGTTTCAATGATTTTTCAAGGGTCGTTTTTAAATTCCAGGTCTATTTAAGGAACCTCCAGAACTAAAATAAAAAATCCAGGGTTTTCCACGATTGCCATGCAGGGGAATTTCGAATGATTTTATCATTTTAAGTCCATGATGCCCTTTGGACTTATTTTCTTGAATTTTCAAGTTGCAATAATTGGATGCTTGTTGACGTAAGCCCTCAAAACTTTCCTTTCACGTTTGAAATGTGGGGGACTCCATACCCACTAATATGTGTATTCCACCGAGATGAGTTTCCCGGTAGAGTGGCTAATTCTTGCAGGCCCTCATATGATAATTCATGCAATGTTCGTGATTTTGACGCATTGTTAAAAAGACAGAAGGTCAGAGGTGCGTTGAAGGAGAGAGGTCAATATCAGCACTGGATGACTTAATATTTAAAAACAAATGTAACGAAAATCGTCTGTGTTGTCTTATACATCAATTGTTGTTAAATATTTCTGAGTGTATATTATCTAACTGTGCATTAATTTCCGTTTTGATAGATTTCACGAAGAGTTTCGACATAAACTTGGACTAATGGGGCAAAGACCACACGATGTATCGCTTATAGAAGAACTTTTAAAGGTACGATTTAATTTATGATTGAGTAATCATTAAAAACTGCATTTTGTGTTATTTTGTATCTTACACAAAAGCAAGATGTTATGCTTTCATACGCATTTGTAAATATATGTGTGTGTCTGTATGCATGTTCACCTTTTAGCACAATAACTTAAAACTATCAAAGATATCAATATGAAAGTTTATTGGATTAATGGACATTGCTTAAGGACAAATTGATTAAATTTGGTTGAAAAATGGATGAGACATTAGCAAAATATTGTCTTGCTTTGCCGGACAGCGGAAACTGAATGCGTAATTAGCGCATTGTATAATTTATGCGTGATACTTAAACAGAACTTACTTAAACAACCTGCTCTTGCTAATCAGCTCCTAGTCTAAGAGCACTTCCACTCAGGCCACACCCTCTGTTAATTATACCATTTTCAATATAGACTTATAGCGAAGTAAGAACACTATTGTTTTATAAATAATTGCCTTTATTTAAATAATCCGAAACAATAATTTGAACGTCATAATAATACGTTGTTTCTCTAAAGGTGATTCTGTAAATTTATAATTGTTTTAAAAACATGATAATTTATTAACTGCCAGCTTCTATATAAGCACTCCCCTCTCTAGCCTTATCTAATACTTCCGGTCCAGAAGCTCTGGTGAACCAGTTTTTCCCCATTAGCTCAGGAGTATAGAGCAGTATAGCCTCGCAAACCTATACCTCATGATGATCGAACAGTGGGGTTTCGGTGGTGCAATCATCGGAGCAAGTGCCTTTCACCCCTGAATTCATGGTTCGAGTCTCGGATTCAAAACACTTGCGTAAAAAGCAGGGCTCGAAATAGCGGACTGCCAATGGCCAAAAGCAGGCCATATTTTGGAAATGGCAGGCAAAAACAAATTGAACTGCCAAAGTGAAAAAGTATATATATATATATATATATATATATATATATATATATATATATATATATATATATATATATATATATATATATATATATATATATATTTCATTTCATTTGCTTACCACAATTCAATATACTAGATCATTTAAGTGACTAAATGCATTTATATTTGAAATGTAAATCCAAGTTTACCGTAGTAAAATAGACAAGCATAATTAAAAGTAATAAAAATGCATATCATGAAAACATTGATTTTTACAATATGACTCATATGAGACATCGCCATTTTGACATTTAAATGAATAAAAATGGCAGGCTAAAATTTGTTTCACCTGCCAAAAAATTTTAGACTGGCAGGCCATATTTTTTCTCTACTTTGAGCCCTGGTAAAAAGAGTTGCTCAACTAAACGCTCCACCGAAAGTCGTAGTTTTTTCTCAGTACAGAGAATGTTGACAGGGTGGGTTGGGATTAATATCAAGACTTTGTTGTCATCTCATTCGTATGAATAATATTTTTGATGGGTATTGTAGACGAAATTGTCGAGTGGAAATGTATATACATTTGATGTTTGTGATGTTACTCTGAGTGCATATCCACACCGGGCGAGCTTGAAAAATATGCCCGGCCACGGTGGGAATCGAACCTACGACCTTTGGAAGTACACAACACCAGCACAGAAAAAATCATATACTAGATTACATTGGTATCGAAGGAACTAGATTCTGTTCCGAAATATCACTTACTCGAACCGTCCTGACCGCGTAGTTCAGTTGGCAGAGCATTGGGCTAGTATTCCAAAGGTCGTAGGTTCGATTCCCACCGTGGCCGGGTATATTTTTCAAGCTCGCCCGGTGTTGATATACCCTCAGGGTAACATCACAAACATCATATTCACCTGAGTACACAACACCAACACAGAAAAAAAAAATCATAGTACTAGATTACATTGGTATAGAAGGAACTAGATTCTGTTCCGAAATATCACTTTCTCGAACCGTCCTGACCGCGTAGCTCAGTTGGCAGAGCATTGGGCTAGTATTCGAAAGGTCGTAGGTTCGATTCCCACCGTGGCCGGGCATATTTTTCAAGCTCGCCCGGTGTGGATATACACTCAGAGTAACATCACAAACATCATATTCACCTGAGTACACAACACCAGCACAGAAAAAAAAAGTATATACATTTATTAGAACTGACAAGGAACAGCGGAAAAAATGCAACTTTAGGCCCCTGGCAGGAATCGAACCTGCGGACCGGCGCTCTAACCAACTGAGCTACAGAGACCAGTTGTCGAGTTTTAACCTCAAGTTCATGTATATATACTACTAGGGTACTGCCATGTATAGGTTATGGGCAAATATCAAGATTTTTGTTGTCATCTTACTCGAATGAATAATATTTGATGGGTATTGTAGATGGAAATTGTCGAGTGGAAATTTATATACATTTATTATATAACTTTCCTAGTTGGGATTAGTCCCTAACTGACACTTTCACCGGCCGTAGCTGTATTCCGTGGTCAGAACACGTTGATTACTGTATATACCACTATTATTAGACCTGTTTTGGAGTACGCGTGCCAGGTCTGGCATTACAATATCCAACAATGTTTATGTGAAGATATTGAAAAAAATACAAAAACGTGCG
This sequence comes from Paramuricea clavata, assembly GCA_902702795.2. Classification (NCBI taxonomy): domain Eukaryota; kingdom Metazoa; phylum Cnidaria; class Anthozoa; order Malacalcyonacea; family Plexauridae; genus Paramuricea; species Paramuricea clavata. Next base: position 5,491 of record CACRXK020003406.1, on the reverse strand, counting down.
TTGAGAATCATCCTTCCATCGCAAAAGTATGACGAAGCGCTGATCACGACTAACATCACGTCGCTGAGAGATCGCCGAGAAAAATTATGCGAACATTTCTTTGAGAAGAATATTGACAATGAAAATCTCAAAGATCTTTTACCACAAACAATTTTATCTGGATATGATCTAAGACCGATATGTAAATATCATAATTATGTTTGTAGAACTGAACGTTTTAAGAATTCGTTTTTACCTCAAAGTATATTAAAGATTAACAGTAAATAAGTTTTTAGAAATGTAAATAGTCTTAAATATGTAATTATTATGTAATTTTAACTTGTTCTCTTAATTTATGTAATAATTTATGTAACCTTTTTGGGTTACAAAGTCAGTAATCATTAAATCAATTCAGACATGAGTCATAAGGTGGCTGCCAGAGGGGCAATTTGAAAGCCTTTGACTCTACCAGGTTAAGTTGCACCCTTTACACTTTAGCTCACATGTAGTTCTCAGCTGCAAGTAATCATGATGACCACACTCCCACTTTACTTACTTCAATAAAGCAAATACGCGGTCCTTATATTTCCAGATGATGAGCGAAACCAAGGCTGACTTCACAATGACTTTCCGCCGTTTAAGTGAATTAACATTAAATGAGCAGAACGATCCCGAATTTATCAAAAAGCATTGGGCTTTGAATGATTTATCGAGGCATAAAAATTGGAAAGAATGGCTTGAACGGTATCACAAAAGATTGCTTCAGTAAGTGGAGATATTTTACTAACCTTAAGAATCGTGAAGAAATTTTATCATTTAATCTGTAAGAGAATACAGTTGTATGCATGCATGATGTGCTACCCCACTGTGTAGTATAAGCAAATATTTTTCATCTAAAAAAACGGATCAAAGCTTGCATAATATTTTGCAAATATCTTCCGATTCTCAGTTTCTGCAGGAAGTGACGATATTTTAACCAAGAGACTAAAATTTGCCTTTTCATACTACTTGTGGTGAGAAAGGCTAATACATTGTACATTAGGCCACATAAAAAAATCACTTGTTTAGCGTCCACCCATGTCAATTTTTCTTAGAATGCAACACAAAATTCTACTATAGGGTAGGGTGTTTCAAAAGCCAAATGCAGGAAGTCAAAACTCACTTTAGTTCTTTCAAAATTCCTTCATGTTTTTTAATACGTTTAATAATTAAAACAGAAAATCACAATATGGCGTCCGAAGCAGTCATGGCGAACACTTGGAACAGGCATATTGCGAACAGGCATATTGTGGGAAGGAAATACTTCATGTAAACGTTTACATAGCTCCCGGAAAAATAAAATCACCATTTTTTACAAGTAAAACGATCCTTTTTTTAGAGTGTTTGTACTGAACTCGTAAATAAAATAAAAAAAAGTGGAGGTGGGGACTGGGGACATTATAGAGACCTTACGATTAAGGACAGCAACGCGACGACAACGGCTACCAATACAACAGATCATTGAAAATAATTGAATAATTACAATATATGAATAATTTAGACATTGTCCTCGCTCTGTTTACAACGCCTAATAATATACACAAAGATATTACTCGACTGTGATTGGTTGATTTCAGTGCAGTTAATCCCAAACAGCATGAGTGCAATTTCCTGTAATCACAGTGCAATTTTCTGTTTATATCACAGTGCAATTTTATGTAATCACAGTGCAATTTTCTGTAATCACAGTGCAAAAATCTGTAACAAACTGATCTGATTGGTGGAAAAACATTGTGATGATTAAATCAACCAATCAGTTTAAAGCATTTTAGTTTAAAGAAGTAGCTGTCACAGATTGCTTCAAAACAAAACAAACATGGCGCCGCGCTACACGAAGTAAAAGTTGCCTTCGCGTGGAAAATATGGCTTTTATCTTTATTTTTAAATGGAAAAGCGCTTACCTTAAACAAGACTAACAAAAATTACATAGTTGAGTGGAATTTTCAAGCTGTTAGCGTTGCATAATGTGATATAACAAAGCCAGGAAAAGTTTGCCGGTGGAATGTTCGCTATAAACGCGTAAGTTAAAACTACAATTGTCTCGAACATTTTTATGTAATTTATTAATAAGTAATAGCATGGTTTCTCGTGAAATTTGGATAAACATGCACTCGTGAGTTTTTCAAAGACTTCATATAGCACTCGTCCTTCGGACTCGTGCTATTTTGAGGTCTTTGAAAAACCCACTCGTGCATGTTATATCCAAATTGCACTCGAAACCATGCTATTACCTATACAAATCACAGATTTTCCGACGTCTTGATACAACGGCTGCATTTCAAGGCGCAACAAGTGCAACTTCAAACTGGGTTCAGGAGAACTCTTCCCAACTATAAAACCCATGCCTTCAACTTCTAAGACTGAATTAAATTCATACGATTGATAATATACGACGAATTATCTTTACTACCATTTATTTGAAGGAGTTTGCTCTGGCCATCGTCGTCGCGTTGCCGTCCTAAAATCGTAAAGTCTATATTTATCAGGTCGGGCGGGGACGCCAAACAAGTAATTTTTTATGTAGCCTTAACATGTAGCCTAATGCCCCTAGTTTATATTTGTGATTATATTTATACTGTTATAGTAATGGCGAGGGCGACAATGACACAAAAAGACAAAAGAGAATGAAAAGTACGTGGAAAATACCTATACAATATATAAGACAAGATAAAATACTTGGTATGTTGTTTATTAATTGCACGGCCGGTTAAAATGAATAATTTTAGTTCGGGCCGTAACTAGACGCGATAATTGGGGTATATTCATATACCATGTTCACATACCGTAAAAAAATCGCTTTTCAAAAGAAATCCGTCGGGCAGAACACGAATATATGAATATGCCCCCCCCCCTCCCTCCCCAATTAGGCAACCTACAGTAGAACGACTACGGCAACGGAAAAAATATAATAGCTTATAATGTTGTATATTTGCGCCAACGTTTACGTTACTAGACTTAATTTGCCTCTTTAAGTTTTCCTGTTTCTCTCAAGCAGCCCTTAATTAAAAATAGTCCGCGAATTCAGATAAAACACCTCAAATAACATCGAAAGAATTAACTGTTGCCGTAGACATGCACCGTGAAAATGTGCAAATCACGTACTAGTTTCAACAACTACGGCATTGCACAACGCTTAAGATCATGTAATTTACATTCGCCTTTGAGGATCAATGCTATTGTTGATTACCACATTGCCATTGTATTTGCCAAACTATCATGTCAAACTATCAAACTATCATATCATGTCTAGGTGCGGCCCTGATTTTAGTATATCTGATTACAATTTTTGTCTACTTACCATCATGCTTTTTCGTTATTTCGACAATATGGGGGTTAATAATTTGACTACAATCATGAAAAAGCCTGTCCAAATTAAGTAGTTAAAATGTGATGAACAAAATTCAGTATTGGCCACCAAAAATTCAAAATCCTAAGTTTTGGAAGTCTCGTTAACTCTCGTCCTCGTTCGACCGGTGCTTTTTATACGTCAGTATAATCACGTTTTTATAACGATATGCACAAGTGTTGCCCGCTCACTAAATTCTCGATCTATCCCATAATTCAAGTATTAAAACAGTAGAAAGCACAATTTATTTCGTAAAACAATGCGAACATTAATAACAACGTGGTTTATTAATCGCCATCTTGGAAATCTGTTTTGTCTGTCCTTTCTCGTTACTATGGTAACTGTCACAACTGCATGATGCAATAGTTCCTATTTAACTAATGTTACATGACGTATTGCTAATGGGCATCCTACACTCACCCCTCCTATAATTTAAGCTGTCCTTATTATCTTTATATAGCCCAACATTTAACGCTATAGTCTGTACTCATCTTGGCTACTTCCTGTACGTCAACTGTGTGGGTTGATCAGACTCACAAATATTGAACGTAGACAGTAATCTAAACTAAGTGTTTCTTTATCTTTTCGGGCCCCGCTTTCACTTCTTGTTGGTCAGGAACTCTTCCTGGAACTTTAACTCTTGTAAAGTTTTATTGTTTCTGTTTTCTAACAGTCATTATTCGCAACATGATGGCAATTTCAACAATTTTCGTTTTCTGATTTCCTGACTCTTGATATCAGTGTCTAACACCATATGTTTGATGGCATAACTGGTCCTTGCCAACTTGACCAATATAATGGAAATACAGGTAATGACATAGGAAGTATTGGGGGAAAGAACGGTATTGGAGGTGTCGGGAGCACAGGGTATTGATGTAGATACATGTTGTTTGTGGCAGGTGCGTGGACCGCGTTAATACTGGTCCAATGTTCCATTGGTTGGCCCAAATTGCCATATCCCAGTCTGGTTGGTGGTCGTCGTACTCGTTGTGAACTAACTGGGTGTGAATCAACTTGTGTCTCAGCCTCCGCTGCTACCGTGGTACCAGTCGAAGCTTGACTCTCTTGAGCTGGTTCTTCTGGTGTGGCACCTTCTTGTACAGCTTCCTCAACACTCTGCTGGGCTTCATTTTCAACCGACACTGGCACGAATTCATCCTCTGGGTCTGTCCGCGTTAATTCAGGTGCAAACGTAGCAATCTCGAACTCGTCTTCACTATCTGTCAGATAATCTTTTGTGACCTGTTTCTCCTTCTCACTCTTCTTTTTCTTTTTTAACTGAGCTGGTTTCACAATAGGATTCTCCACAGGAAGATACGTGCATGGAAATAGCATGTTCCTATGCAGTACTCTTGTCTTCTTCCCGCCACTCTCAGGAATGACTTCATACACGGGAATCTCATTTGATTTCTGACGCACGATTTTGTAAACTTTGTCTTCCCAATACGACCGTAACTTGCCGGGACCACCCCTTTCTTTCACATTTCGTATTAACACACGATCACCGGGTTGTAGACTCGTACTCTTAGCTTTCTTGTCATATTGCACTTTCCCACTCGTGGCGTTCTTTTCTGCCTTTTCAGATGCAAGTTGGTATGCTTCGGACATTGATTCTCGCCATTTCGTGACATATTCAGGATAAGTGCTATGGCCAGGTGGGGGTTTCAGACCGTACATAAGGTCAATTGGCAATCGCGGGGGTCTGCCAAAGAGTAGGAGGAATGGGGAGTATCCTGTCGCGTCATTTCTGGTACAATTGAATGCATGTACGACGTTCTGGAGATGATCACGCCAACGACTTTTGTATTTTTCTGGCAAGGACCGAAGCATTGACAAGAGCGTTCTATTAAATCGTTCAACTTGCCCATTACCTTCGAGGTGATAAGGGGTTGTCCGAGAGTGTTTAATTCCGCTTACTTTTTCCAGGTTAAAGAAAAGTTTATTCTCGAACTCAGCACCTTGGTCGTGGTGTATCCTCTCAGGGAAGCCATAGCGCAAGATAAAGTCGTTATAGAGTTTGTCTGCAGCGGTCTTGGCTGATTTGTCACGAGTCGCGTAAGCTTGAGCATACCTCGTAAAGTGGTCCATAACAACCAGGATGTATTGATAGCCCCCTACGCTTGTTTC